>VAHH01000080.1:0-68737 GCA_013357305.1 Radopholus similis
GGAAAAGTAGGGAGGGGGGGAATTAAGAGGGGGGAATTAATAAGGGGGGAATTCTTGCACATTAGGCAGGGGGGGAATTCTGGAATATCAGGCAGGGGGGAATTCTGGAGGGGGGAATTAAACGGGGGGGGGGGAATCTATAGGTAGCCCCTCTCGGCACATTTTGCACCCGACCACAGTTCCGCCCAATTCTCCGGCGCAATACTCGTCAAAGCCCCTGCTGGGCGCGTCCGCAACGAACGGGGCCAGACACCCACTCTGGTACGTGCACTCCTTGACCACGGTGTAGCCGCTGGCTGAAACGAAAGGTCCCTCATACATAATTGTGCTTCCTTTGCCCACCCGTTTTGCACACCGCATTGAAGCAGCGCGTAGTCTTGTCCTTGAAGCACCCGGTTCGGCCCGCTCGCTCGGTGCCGTTCGATCCGCCTGGGCCAAAACCCAAATGCAGTTCCGCCCGGAAACAGTTCAAGTACTCTATTTCTGTTGTAGAGTCGTCGCCAAATGCAACGGCCAAAATCAGAAAAAACGCGAAAAGGGACATTGTGGTTATACTTTATTTAGCGTGTGATTTGGAGCTCTCTCTAACTTGGCTTTGGAAGGGGAAAGGAATGGCCTTCTCAATAAAATTTAAAGTCACTCACGGGCGTTTACCTAATACTTTCATTTCCAGTTTTGTTTGTTTTCAGACGGAAGGACGGCGTCCAATAACTGGGAGATCAAACTGCGGGTGCAAAGTGTTGGAGAAAAATATGTAAAATGCACCAAATGATCAGCCGCACTCTCAACAAATGCCAACGCTTCTCTGCCCAACTGGACATGGGCCTACAGGCGATCGATCGCAGCGCCGAGGTCAGAGTTCGCCCACATTCAGACCGCACCGTCCGTTTTATTCCCTCCCCACCCGGATCCCCATGTTTTTAATCCCCACTCGGTTGGCGGGATTAGGCTAGTGTACTCCATCCGGTGCACCCAATTTAATGATCCCTTCGCGCACAACAAATAACACGAACAGACAGGTGGTGACTGCCAATTCCCAGTCGATGTTTGGATCTAAAGCATTCGAAAATATTCCGTAAAATGCGCGACAAGGACATCCACCTTTTGATGTTTGTGTGCGCCCAAATAGTGGGTCTCCACAACGGTAGACAAACGATGGGAAGGGATCCTGTTCCCTTCCTTCAGTGGGCGCCGGCTACTTGGACTGCTCCGACTTCGACGCCAATTGCGGCTGGCACAACTCTCCGAGCGCGACCATCATGTGGTTCCGGAGTTCGGCGAACATCACCGCGGACGAGATGATGATGACCACCGGGACCGGCGCCCTTCCGAGTGGGATAGGGTTGCGCCAAAACGGGGCCAGCCCTTTGCAGAGAGCAGTTACGCCATCGCGACCAGCATCAGCGCCAACGCGAGTCTGTTCGCGCACTTGCTGAGCGACGTGCTGCCGTGCCAGAACGGGAACGGCTCCCTGGTGTTCAAGTGGGCCTTCTGGTGGGCCAAGCCGGATCCGTCCGTTCAGCTACTGGACCAGCCCCTTCGTGCTGCTGGACGTGTGCACCAAGCTGGAGGGCGTCCCGCTGAACCGGACCGCCAGCTGCCAGTCGGGCCCGCTCTCCCAGGGCCCCGGGCCCGCAACCATCCCCATCCCGGCCATCCCCACTCCGTTCAGGGTCCCGATTCCGAACTCGGGTGTTTTCGGTTTTCACCTCCCTTCGCCCAGATCGTCATCGAGGCGGCCAACTTTGTGTACGCGAACGGACTGCTGACCGGGGGGTTCGCCATTCTGGACAACGTCCTCTACACCGGCGACTATTGCGCGAATGCAGCTGCTGCGAACAAGACCAGTGGGGCAGCGGGGAACGGCTCCTCCAGTGCGGGCGGCAACAGCACCACTGTGAGTGGTGCACTGGTGGGGCTGTAGCTGCATTCTGATGATTTCTGTGCAGGTCGGTGCCAACAGCACTGCTGCGTCAGGCGCCAACGCAACGAGTGCGACGGCAAATGCGACGGCCAGTCCCATGCCGACGAATGCGACTTCAGCGAACAATGCAACAACGACAGCGCCGATTGCTGTCACTCCCGCCCCATCGAATGGCACAGCAGCAACGGCAGGCACGACCATTTCAAATGCGACAACTCTCATGGCATCAGCTGGCACCAATGCAACATCGGCAGTCACGACTCCGTCCCAGGCGGTTGTTACCAATCCTGCGCCTGTCGCAACGTCAGCTCCGCCAGCTTCCACTGCTTCTGTGTCAACGGCTGGTACAACTTCTGCACCACCGATTGCCTCGTCCGGGTCAGCGGCTAATACAACAACGGCTCCAGCAGCGGTCGCGACAGCAACTCAAGTAGCTGGTACGACTGTGCCGTCGGCTGTCACCACCACCCCCACAGCAGCTGTCACTACCCCTGCTCCAAACTCGACATCGGCCACTGCTGCTCTAACAACGAGTTCAGTGCCAACGGGGGCCGCAACCGCACCAACAGCGGCAAACAACAATTCGACCGCCCTCAATTCAACTGCTCCAGGAAAATAAAAGGAAGGCATTTTCAAAAAATGATCGGCAATTTCAATTTATTCGCTTTAAACGTGTGTCTGGAAACAAATATTAAATGGGTCAGTCAACAAGAGTGATTTAAAGGCGTTTTCCTCGGAAAAACCTACGTCCCAAAATAGCGTTTTGGTTCAGTATTCGGCTCTGATCTAATTCCCCTTTTCCCAGGCCAAATTGCACATGCATTCCATCTATTGCATTTGCACATTCGGAAAAGCGAAATTGGAACAGTGTGGTTGTTTGGGCCTCATTTGGAATGCACGGGAATGTGGTCCCGATGGGCGGTGGGAACAGCCGATCATTGGCTTTGGTAGCAGTCGCTTGAATGATGCCATGGACCTGCAGCAGGGACACCCATCCAAATCAGGATAATTGGCCGTCCAACGGCCAAACACCCGAGCTAATGGGCCCAGGTCCCGGCCCACCGTCCACTTCCCTTTCCCTCGATCCCTTTTTCGCATGAGAACAGGCACAAAGCCCCAACCGATTGGCCAGACATTTGCATTTGTAGTCAGTCCTCTGGGCGACCCCTTCCGCACGTGCAGTGCACCTTTTGCATTTTAATTGACTCTAGAATGGCCCAATTCCCGAGCCAATTTAAATGCTAGTGTTTGTACATTCCGCACTTTCTGTGGAGAATTCGATTGTCCTTCCCCACATCATACTCAATTTGCAGCTGTCCCCTTTCCTCGTCCCTTTCCACTCTCCCCTTCTTTTTACCTCCAATCCTCCACCGGACCCCGTTCGCCGACCGTCACAGGGCCAATGTTTTGACAGATGCCAAGTGCCAATGGCGGACAGATGCATTGTGGATTGCGTGGTTTTCAGACTCTTCTTGCCCAAACTGGCCATGCGACATGCATTCTGCCACTTTCCGTTCGGACACAGGGAACTAATATATTTAATATTTACGTAGGTCCCACCGAAAACAACACATCCGACTCTCCTAACGCAAATTCACTTTTCGTTTCCATTCACCCCATTTTACGTGCTTCCCCGAGACCAGCCAGACTTGTCTATATATCAATTTGATTGAACGATTTTCGCACGGAGTTCTCTCTCGGCAGCGGATCTCACTGCAACCCAATTCCCACGGCCAACGTAATTCGATTGTCGAATTGGCGAATTTTCGCAGAATTACGAGACTCCGACTGTTGGGGCTGACCGACAATCAATTTGGCCAGTTCCCCCCCCCCCTTATCGAATGGGAACATTCTGAACATTCTCAAAGATTCAAAGTGGTCTCAAATGCCAGCCAACACATATGTAGGTGACAAGGTGACTTCCCCCTTCTGCCGCGCCATTCGTTTATTGGCGGTGCCCCGGGGTTCGTCTATGTGCTTCTCCCCGGGCACTTCCTATTTTGGGCACTCCCTCGTGCCCTCCTATTTTTACCGTGTCCCGTCCCACCACTCCCTCTAGTTTGTGCCTTTTCTGCTCTCCCCGTTTGACAACGCCAACACAATTACTAATAAATTGGCCCAACGTCCTCGGCCAACTCGATTCTTTGGACTCGTGAATGCGAACCCCTTCAGAGGCTCTCACAATACCCGAACAAAGACTAAGCGATGGGAAACGCGTGCATTCCGGCCAAGGCCAGGGCCAGCTCTCCCTCCTCCCCGGCCATGTACCCGCCCTCCAAGAAGCTCTCCCTGTTCAGCAGACACATTATCGCGTGAGTTGGGGCCCAAATTGTAGCCGTTTGGGCTGACGTGCCGAAGATCCGTGTTGCCCAATTTTCCCACCCGAACACACATCGCCATCGTACACAGATACAAATAAATGACTTGCGTACTGTCCGGAACAGAAAATCTTTTGGAGAAACTAACACAATGGATTTCCGAGGAAATGGTGACCAGATTAGTCTTTTTTGGAAACAATGTTTTTGACTTTTTTTCAAAATTGGCACTACTCCCGAAAGCTGGACATTTTGTATTCAACAAAAAGGGAATCGTTTTGTCCTCATTAGGGCCTTAACGAAGGGATTAAGATCGGCCAAAATTGGACTCGCAACTGAGTCAGGAGCACTCTCTGATTGACCTGACCGGTTGGTTCCCTCGTTAAGTGTGCACGAATCGGTCACCGACTCGATGGGCAACAACAAGTCGCGCACTGTCAAAGTGAACAACCTGGTGATGGTCTCGCCCAAGGACGTCAAAGGTGGGAGCCAAAAATGGCGGACGAGTATAAAGAAAGCACTTTTGTGTGTTGCAGTGGAGAGGAGACAGGCGGAGAGAGCGCTGAGCAGGGAGGAGGAGCCCAGAACGGCGGCGGAGGGTGCAGGCGGACTGAGCCAGCGGCACAAGGAGATGTAGGCGACGGGCCTCTTTGGGCATTTCAGATTTCATTTCCACTGCGGCTCTTGCAGAATTGCGCGCTGTTGGCGTCTGCACATCGTGGAGGGCCGTCGCGACATTTTCCACCGCACAATGCTCCAGTCGATTGAGGCAAGCCCAAAGCTGAACGAGATCATCGCGTGCGGGAGGTACTGCTACCGAGACCTGACCAAGTGGCCGAAGCTGAACCGCATCTGGTGGGCATTAGTCGGTCGCTGAATTGGTGCACTCTCCCGCGACGGAAACCTAATTGGCCGTCCAAAATAGAAAAGCGGACCAAATTGAGTTGGAACGCAGGGTACACCGCGAACAATTGAACAATTGGCACCTGTTGCTCAGTTGATGAAATTAGGGAAGATTGGCGCAAAAATCAAAGGCCAAAGGGAAGAGATTGAGATTTTGCGGTGCACCTTATCCGAACGGCCCATTGCAGCCAGGCCCAGTTCAAGTTCTACGAGCGGCTAATCTACGAGCTGAACCTGGACGAGGAGCGCATGCGGGCGGCCTGCACTCGGCTGGGCCAGACGCACGCCGAGTACGGCAAGTACGGACTGAAGCCGCACTTCCTGGACATCTACCAGCAGCAGCTGCTCGGTGGGGACTGCGATGCCCGAACGGGCTCTAACCGCCCGATTCAGTGATTGTCGCCAAACTCAACTTTGCGCACGAGACAGAGCGCGAAGAGACCGTGGAGGCCTTTGGGCTGTTCACGCGCTTCATCATCGACATTATGATCGCCGCCTACGGACAGAGGAGGATCGAGCGCAGAAATGTGGCCTGGAGGGACACCAGCCAGCAGGAGGAACAGCAGCAGGACGGGGAAGAAAAGGAGTGAATGGGCAGTGGGCGAAAGGCACTCGGGGATGCACATGTCCAAGTACATGTTGTACTGGTTGGTGGGTCCATTGCCAGTACTCCTCTGCTCAGTTCAATTGCCAAATGTTCTCCATTTGCGGGACCCTCAATAACCAATTGTACTTTAATAATATCTGTACAAACTTTTCACATTTTCACCAGAACAAGATTCTCTCTTCCATGTGTTTGTTGCCAATTTCAATTAGGAAGGTCGTGGGGAAAGGGAACAAGAGAACAAATGTTAAAAAAGAGCAAAAATAGTGCCCAATTTCGACAAATTGACAAATGCTTTTTGGCCATCGGATTCCTAAACAGAAGAACGCGCGCAAATTGGAGTTGACATGTGTTGCTGTGGCCAGGTGGAGGAGGAGGAGAAAACATTGCGGCAATGCCAATTGGAATAAAAAGTTCGGAGAGGGAAAAGATTGCCCAGTCCCAAACTCAGTCGACAGTTTGGCGAAATGCGGCTCTTCTACGTGCTGAACATCGGAGAGAGACACACCGAGTTCTTCGGCTGTTTCCGCGTCTCCAACCGAGTGCTGTGTCTGCTGTTCGGCCTGGCCCAGTTCCTGGTGGTGGTGGCCTCGCTGATGCAGGTCCAGAGAGGCGATTTAGCGCCAATATCCGGGACCCCTTTCCCTTGCCTTGCAGCACGTCTATTCCTGGGCCAAGTTCCGTCATATGTGAGTGCAATGCCCGAACCCCTGAAACGTTCCCGCAGTTCAGCTTCAAGTGCGCCTCGAACATCTCAGAGGACGCCACCCTGGAGCAGCGGCTGCTGGCCTACGACGTGGTCATCTTCGACTACGGGCTGATGCACCGCATCCTCAAGATGTCTGTCCGTCCCCTCTCTGTGGCACTCAGCCCCATTTGTTCAGGAGCAAGTGCGTCGCCAACTACCTGGACGGCGGCTACCTCCGCTTCTCGTGGTGCGTCCAGCACTCCTCCGCTCTTCTCCTGCTGATCGTCATCGTCGCCTTCGGTGTCAAGAAGCTGTGGCTCTATTGGCCAGGTGCCCCCAAAATTCCCCAATTTCTTCCATTTCCGATCAGCGCTGTTCATGCAAAGTCAGTACGTGCTGGGCATGTCCATAATGGTAGAACCATAAAGTAAAAAACCTCCAAATAAATGGCGGAAAATGCCGCTTTTTGACCATGGCCACCACGCCCAAAATGCTGGAGGCGCTGAGCGGACACGTGGACCGACCTCTGGGCACAGCCTTCTGCATCTACATCGGCGGGGTGCTGCTCAACTGGCTGTTCACGGTAATCCGTGAAAAGGGGCGGGCGTTCCGCAGCACTAGTAGTTCTAGTTGATCCTGTGGCACCACTACTGGGCCGTGGAGGCCGACTGCCCTGAGGGCGCCCAACGCCAAAAGGGCAGAGACGCGTGGGCGGAGGACGAAGAGGAATTGGGCGGCGGGGGAGGGAGGGTGTCGGTGCGCAGGCAGAAGAAGGGCACGGCAGTCTGGAAGTTCGGCTAGGAATGCGTGGAAAAGGGACTGCTGCACTTGGAATAAACTCCGAAATGTTCGAGAAATGATTGTATGCGTCTGATTGGATGAACGGCTACAGACATTTGCGCTCTCAATGCCCATTGGGGAGGTCAGAGGAACAGCTGTGCGTTCCCCAGATCCAGGTGGTTGTCCATTTCCCAGTGCTGCTCCACCGGCACCGAGTGGGCCCTTCGCTGCTCTGTCTCCTCCCCGGGCGCCAAATGTTTGCGTTGCCTCAACGCGTTTCTGTCGCCCTTTTCCCCGGCCGTCAGCGCCACTTCTGTCGTTGCAGCGCAAAAACGTTTCGCGTAGGCAGACGGCGAAATCACCGAATTTAACGCCTCGAACAATTCTTCTTTTGACCAATGCTGGAACAGAAACTCACGTATCCATTAATATGCGCGGGAAAGAAGCGGATTTTGTTCTGAACGAGAACATTTGACGATTTTGGATAATCCAGTGACCTTTTTGAACCAGGCCTCCGCAGTCTTGACGCCGTTCTCCCCGATCTTGATGAGGCCGTACGGCTGCAGGATGTCTATGATGCCCATTCCCAGCACCAACTGGCGGGGTTGTTCCGCCGTCGCCCAGCTCCCGCCGTCCAGGGGATCCCTGCAAACGGCACAATGGGCGCGGAGGGCGTATGCGGGTCTGAAATGGGATCGGGTGGATTGGGCTGAATGGCCCCTTTTGGCACAGTGGGTGGCTCTGTTCCCCGTCTTGACGAAGTGGACGCCCAGCAGAAGACTGTAGTCCATGATGTTGTGCGCGGCCAGAAACTGCAACAGCAGACTATCATTCAATTCTTCAGGTTAATTGCCTTATGAGTGTTGTGGGTCCACTAAGCTACTCGATCCCTCCGCATTTCCCTTCTTTCCCTTACATTCGAGTCACTGCGCAAAATTTCCGCCACTCGCTCGTGTTGGTTCCGCTCCAGCACAATGCCCTGTCGAAACCTGCCTCCAAGCACTCTCCCGGAAGCCGCGTCATGGTGCACAAAATCCAGGTCTCGGCAAGTGATCCCGCTCGCGTCCTGCTGCTCGTCGTCCTCCAGTTTGCGCCTTCGGATGGTCGAGCCTTTCAAGTCAAATTTGTAGTGCAGCACCGGGAAATCGGTCGTGAACACGTTGGACATCACGACAAACAGACGACGCTCCCATTTTTTAGTGTTCTTCCACACGGTTGAGACGCTGAACAGCGCGTAGAACTTTGGCAGCAGCGACTCTTTGAGCAGGTCTCTGCGCAGCCGCAGGTACTCGTAGTAGTCCCAGATGGCGCCGTGGAACCAGTTGGAGTTCTTGCGCTCCGTGTCGCTGGCCCACGCCTGGAAGAAGCGCTCCTCTCCACTGTCCACCGATTTGATGAAGAAGCGCTTGTCGGCGCTGATGAAGAAACTGGCGCCGCTGGAAGCCGGGTTGATGAAGCCGTCCAGAGGGGCGCCGGTCAGGGACTGGATCAGCTCCTCCAGGCCCACGTCCATCGGGTCGAACGCTTGGCGCAGAAGGCGGAACGCTTGTGGGGAGTAAAACACGAATTGGAAGGTGCCCATCTTGATGCGGTGGTTCTTGCTGGAAATTGGGGAACGGACAAGTGCTCGGAGTAGCAACCAAAATGCGGCACTTTTGGTCACCGCTCGTCGAGTAGTCGCTCTCCATGACCACCTCGAGCATCTCGCGGAACAACTCCTTCCCGACCTTACCGCTGGGATCTTCGCGCGGTTGTTCCTTCCCCCTCTCAGCCACTTTGGACTTTTCGGCGGAATCTTCGTCATCGGGCACTTCGTGCGGACTCTTGTGCCCCACAAACAGCAACAGGCACAGTGCGTCTCGCAGTCCCAACTGGATCGCCTTGACCTCGGAGTCGACCAGCAGCTCCTTGGCACACAACTCCTCTGCTAGCGCGTATCTGTTCACACTCTGCTCCCACAGGTGACCCATTCCCACACTGGGCACCTTGATCAGCTTCGGCTCCTTCATGGCCTTCTGATCGCCTTCCACTTGGCCCCCATTTTGATCTTCTCCCATTCCTTTGTCAGGGTGTCCTTTTCCCCCCTCGATTTCGATGCTTTGTTGCTTCCCTTCATTCTGAATCCCCGCGTCCTCCTCATCCTTTTTTTCATCTTTCATTTCTGCCTCCAATATATCGCTTTCCTCCTTTTCTTGGCGCCTTTGTTCCTCTTCCTGTGCCTCCTTTTCCGCGATCAATCTTTCCCTCTCCCGTTCTTCTTCTTCAGCCCTTCTCACCTCCTCCTCGATTCTTTCCCTCTCCTCTTGTTCCCGCCTTCTCTTTTCCTCTTCTTCCAACCCTTTTCTCTCACGTTCTTTCCTCTCCTCCTCTTCCTCTTTCATTATTCTCTCCGTCTCCTCCTTTAGTTTCCTCTTCGCTTCCTCCATTTCTCTTTCCTGTTCTTTCATTCTTTCTGCTTCCAACTTCTCCATCCTCTCCCTTTCTCGTCTCGCTCTCTCCTTCTCCTCCTCTTCCATCCTCCTCATCTCCACCTCCCTTTCTCGTTTTATTTTCTCTTCCTCTTCTTGCCTCTTCCGTTCGTTTTCTTCCATTCGTTCTATCTCTTCCTTCCTTTCTTTCTCCTCTTCCTCTTCTATCCTCTTTTTCTCGGCCAAGGCATTTTTTCTCTTCCATTTGATTCGCGATTTAAGTGCAGCTATCCGCTCCAGCAATCCCTTACCTTTGTTCTCCTTTATTATCGCCGGTTTTACAACATCCTCTTCCAAGGAAAGAGAATGCGTCCGAGGCAACCCGCATCTCCCGAAACACTTCAACCCGCCAGATTCCACTGAATTGTGTAAATGCCTATTAAATAGTTTTGTTCATGTCCTAATTTCTAATTCTAACACTGACCGAACGATGGTGTCTCAGCAAGGATGAGGCAAAACAGAATGGCCAGGAATTGATGCAGCAGCATTTCCCAATTTTAAAATTCTGTAAATTAAGAGGACAGGTAATGAAGCAAATATTATTGGTGGTTGAATGTTGCGTTGGATGAAGAATAGGAATATATGGAAAGTCGATCGAAATTGAAGAACAACAATATTGGGCTTGGATGGAATCAGTGGTGAGAGAAGGGAATTGGTAAAAAGCAAAAGCCTGTCGGAGAAAGAATCGACTGCTGGCATTTACATTTGGTATTGCCCAAAGAATGAATCGAATATTGAACAAACATCTAAATCTCCTTTAACACTTTATCATTTAAAATTAAACAAAAATAAAATGTGAAATAAAGGCAACAATGAAATATATTTTATCGTTCCAATTTGACGAGCCATTCAAAGTGCGTTGTTTGCGGGAACATGTCCACCGGCTGGATGGTGACAATCCGGAATGGGGTTCCCTCGAATTTGCGAGAGCACGGCCGGCACAGGCTGACAATGTTTTTCATGGCCGCATTTGGATCGCAGGAGACATAAATAATGCTCTCGAGCTGTTCCAGCTGAAACGCGGCCATTTAACATTTGAGCATTTCCCCCACCTTTCTACAGCTGATCATCACTTTGTCCGAGAGTCCTGCCCGCGGGGGGTCCAGAATACCGAGCAGCCGAGACTTGGCCAGGGGACAGTCGCGAGGCATGTGGAATTGGAGCTCTTTGAAGATGCTCTCCGCCTGTCCGTCCAAATAGACGCACCTGCAAAACAAAGGGGGCATTTCCGATTCTTGGGATTTGAAATTCACCGTTTTCCGTCAAAACCGTTTTCCTCCGCGTTTTTGCGGGCATCCCGCACTGCTTCGGCGCACAATTCGACCCCAACTGTGCCGTATGCGGAGAACGGCACATCGGCTGGATGGGCCCGGATTGCCGCGCGAATGCGCTGCATCAGACACAAACTGATTGAGCCGGCGCCGCAACAAATGTCCAACAGCACACACGGAGCAGAAGATTTATCTGCGACCGGCTCTGGCCTCTTGTCCTGTTAAAAAATGATCTAGGCCATTAATTCAATCGCACCTCTTTGGCCACTTTTTCGTCCAATTTCAGTCGCTTTTCGGGCACTTCGCATGCCAGCTCTTCCTCGCCGTAATTATCTACTTTTTCAGTTTTGGCCTTTGGCAGTCCGAACAAGTCCCCAATGGCCGAATACATCACTCCGGCAGCACGAGTGTTCGTCTGAGGAAATGAATTTGGCAAAAAAACAGACCTCAGAAAACCTGAAAGAACGTAGAAGGCGATATACGGAATTGGACGCCCAACAAGGTCTCGTACACATATGGAGAGCCTAAACAATGCGCAACATAATATGACGTTCGTTTTGGCCTTTCGTCCCACCAGCCACGTGTTCGTAATTGCGCTGGTCGCTGGCATTCTCGAGCACTTGCCAGTACAGCGAGGTCACATTGAAGGGGAAATTCTTGGCCGAACAATCGATTGGCGACAGAAACTTCTCGACCAGTGCCTTCTTGGCCCTTGCACTGGTTTCGGAGTCGTTTGGGTGCGGGTGCACAGTGACGATCAGCATTGCGTCCCCGAGAAAGTCCTTCACCGTGAGCATCTTCCAATAACCCCGACGCGCGAATTCGTCGAATGGCTCTTCGCCTTTGCAAGATATTTTTATTCGATAGCGCTTAGCACACGTGCTAACCGAATTCCCGCACAAAAGTCTGGAAGTGCCGGACTATGGCGCGCGTATTCAGAGACAAATTGGAACAATCGTCCGCCGGCACCACGCGCACTTTTCGGTCGGCCATTTTGCCAGAGACAAACCCAACCACAGGCAATCGACTTTCCGACGCATCGTCTTGTCCTTGATCGTCCGAATAGCCAATTGAAAACTCGCACTTGTTCCGATAGCCGTCAACAACTGGGGACGGGAGCACCTGAATTTGATTTTGGTTTCTTTGTGGCTAATCTTCCAAAGTCCGAACCTGTTTTAAAACTCCGTCATTCTTTACGAGTGCATTGCGCGCATTCGCTTGCATCAATTGTTTTGTCAGGGCGTTAACCAATTGTTGCGACTGTTCCTGTTTGATGCGCAATTGCTGCTCATACGGAATACCCGCCAAGGGAGTGACCAACTCGACGGAACTTTTAACCTCCCGGGAGGGCGCCTTTTGATCCTGTGATGGTTCTCTTGCCGATTGCTGTTCCTCGCAAGCTCTTTTCGCTTGCATATTGCTTTGTTTGAATTTTGCACCGTCCAGCAGTCGCACAGCTTCATCTGCTTCGGCCTCGCTTGCCAATGTGATGAACACCAGTTTGGGTGTGAACTTGAATTTGCGGAATGAGAGTCCTTGTCCTCCCAACTGGCTAAATTCGTTATTTTAGATTTTATTCTTCTTGGTTTAGTCCCACCTCTGTATAAACTTTCGCATTTGGACGGCACCAGCGTGTCCAGAAAACTCGGAGATTTTCACCCGAAAACCTGGATTGGCGCATGGATCAGTAGTTTCTGAAGAATGCGGATTCAGCTGAATTTCCTCTTTTCCACTTTCATCCATTTTTGGTAAACCTTGACCATGCATGATATATATCATAAATTCGTCAAATAATTTGTTGGCTTGGAATCGGAATCACGTTCTCTCGTATTTTAGAATATATTTTAGGTTTTTAAGGTTTGACGTTTGACTCTTATGAGAAAGAATAAATTTTGGTAAATAATTAATAATTTTCGTTTTTCGCTTTAAAACCACCCGGCAGCCAGACAATTTAGGTACTCTATCTTGAACAATTGAAATTGAGCCGAAAATGTACGAATCTTTTGCTCTCAAAATCTCAACACCACATATTAAGCGCAACTCCTAACTTTTTTAGTTTCATATTCACTTAATTATTTTTGCTTCGTCGATGAGATGGGTACTAATCCACAGAGGAGCAAGAGCTTCGATACAAACAAGAAAAAAGAGTTCATCGTAGACAATCGAGAGGTTTTTTAGACTGCCATAACGAGTTAATATCTAAATAATGTTGCCCTTTAGTATTCGAGTTCTCACATCAGACGGGCCAGGCGTACAACTGTTGCGGAAATACTCTTGAGTAAGAAGAGAAACAACGAGTATGAGCAGTCTTCAAGGAATGAGAGAAGGGCGGAAGAAGCGAGGTCTTCTTTATTGTATATTAGTAAATAATCAAGGTTTTTAAGCCAAATATAGAATAGGATTAGGGTCCCCTATCCAAAAAATTAAAAACGACAAACATACAATACATATACATATAATAAACAAATTATGAATATTAGAATTCTAGGATTCCCATTTTTCATAAACAAACTTTTGAGGCGAAAGCGGCGCAACAAAAAGACGAAGAAAAGGTCATTAATTTTTCTAATTAAATATTTTTCTATTTTCCAGTACATCGGAGTTTGACCAACGAAAAGCAGCTTCTAGTAGTCGGTATCAGCAGAGAGGAGATCAGAGGAACGGAAACCGCGAAAGGGGACGAGTAGAAAACAACACTGGTGGAAAGCCGAAAGGCAAGGGTGGCATTCCAGACAGGCATATTCCTTGAACATTTCCTCGAAGTTGATTTGCTTGTCAGATGGCTCCAGTATAAACCAATTGGACAGGCGATGGAAGGCACTCGATTTCTGGCGTTCAAAACACCGCTTCGGCCCCACTTTTTCAACTTCAAAGGCTTTGTGGAGGAACAGCGCTTCGAAGTGGATACGGCCATGACTCACGTGAACTCGATGGGAAAGCAACTCGGACTGGTCATCGATCTCACCAACACGGACCGATATTATGACGGAAGGCTGTGGGAGGAACATCAAGTCAGGAAAATGTATTTTGTTGTGCTGAAGAGTGTTCACATCCCTCGCAGGTGCAATACTTGAAAATCTGCTGCCCTGGACACGAGGTTTTCTTCCATTTTGGGTTTAGTCCACTATTTGTCGCAAAAGGTGAACGGCGATGAACGGTTCTACCGCCGTTTCTTTAATGCGGTCAGCAGTTTCTTCAACGAAAATTGGAACAATGGTGACTCGTCTTTTTATATTCAACGCTCAAATTATCGTATTTGCATAGACAAGCTGGTTGGGGTGCACTGCACTCATGGGCTGAATCGTACGGGTTACCTGATCTGTCGCTACCTAATCGAGCAGAACCGTTGGGCTGCACAGCAAGCAATAAACAGTCTGTAGCTCATCTCTGCTGAAATCTATTTGGCCCCGGCACACACTTTCAGGTTTTGGTGCTGCACGCGGCCATCCAATGGAGAGGGAGACTTACATCGAGTCTTTGCACGAGGCGGAGAGGAAAATGCTGGAACTGAATGTGGGGGGCCCCTCCAATGATTACAATTGAAACAATGACGGAAGTAAAAGTACCCCTATGTATGTCTTGTTTAATTTGATTCTTACTTATTTGCGATTTGACTAAATGCGCTACATATGTTTGCCCTAATTAAAGTTGAGCCAATAAACCTATATTAAAGCTGGAGGGGTTTGGTCAATGCATATATTTTAATTAACATTTATAATAGCACAATGGCGATTAAGCTTAAGGGTATTATTAGCAATGGACAATTGAATTAATTGTGTCACAACAGACTGAAGACGAACTCCCTCTCCCTTTCCTCGTTCCACTCCTCGACGGTCTCGCCTCTTCGGTGTTCATTTGATGAGCTTGGAACCATCAGCTTGTACTTGAGAAGTTCCCATCTCTCGCGATTTCTCAAATCCCATTATAGATAAACGTCCGTTTGATTGCTGTTTTATAGATAAACGCCCATTTGATTGCTGTTTTACCTGATTTGTCTGCTCTTTTTGACCATCTCTGCCTCGTGGTCCGATCTTTCTGCTTCGCTTTCCTTGCCGCTCTCCCCCCCGCTGTCATTTTTCAGAGCAAAAGCAGCAGGCAATTGATCATCCTCTTCCTCACGTTTCTTTCTCTTCGGTGATGAAGAACGAGATGATGAGGACGAGTTGGGTGTTTTTGAACGCGCAGACCCAGATGAAGAGGATGGAGAAGTTGAAGGCGGGCAGGTGGTCGAATGGAATGGCAGATCGACGCTGGAAGCATTTTTCAACTCACTAATTTATTTTTATCGAATTAAAAACCATTTCCTGCTTGTCGTTGCAATAATCTCGGCCATTCTGCGATTGTTTTCGCCAGAGGGCAGTTCCCCTCCGATGTCATTGTTTTTATCAAATTCAGGCAGAGACTTCCTCTTTAAAACAATGCTAATTTTTCCATTTGCTGACGTCGCCATTAATGAAAATTTATTCAAATCAAATCTAAATTTTATGAATTTATAATAAATACGAATACGTTAAATTTAATCATAATCAGTAATCAGATAAAAATTGCAATTATCGAAAACTGACACCTGCTGCAAATAGGTACTACTTATTTTATTGGTTCTTTATTTGTGCCTTTTCTTGGCTTTGGCTGCCCCTCTTTCTCTCTCTCTCTCTCGCAATTTTCGCCCTCTGTCATACAAATTATTCAACACAAATGTAAATGTATATGTTGTGTTGCTTACTTCCGCTCACTGGCTTGATATTGATATTCGGAAAAGATTAATCCTGCACCAAAATGAGTTGAAACTGCACCAAAATGAGATGAAACTGCACCAAAATGAGTTGAAACTGCACCAAATATTTTCTGCACCAAAATGAGACCACAGGGGGACCCTTATGGATATTGACTTGCGGCCCCACTGTACATGTCATAACTTTGTCCAGAATGCTCAGATCGACCTAATTCTGGTACCCCCACCAACTGACGTTTTAGTGGGGGGTACTGTCTAGCGTTGCATGCTTGGCTTTATAATTTTATATTGATAATAGGTTGTCCCCCACCGATCTCCGACCAAAAAGTCGATTGGGCTAGCATTTGAGCGATTTAAAATTTGGGACCCCGACTACACTTATTCCTATTTAACTGCCCTAAAAAATATTTGGTGCAGTTTCATCTCATTTTGGTGCAGAAAATATTTGGTGCAGTTTCAACTCATTTTGGTGCAAAATTAATGGCCAAATATTTTTTCTGCCAACAAAAACAATTTTTTTGCCAACAAAAAACAATTTTTTGCTAAAACTTCCATTTAGAATATTTGTATCAACAAGTATTATAGCTCATTCGATGCGTCTCGACGAGCTGATTCGAATGGTACCAGAATTAGGCCGATCCGACCAATATGGACAAAGTTATGACCTTATGACATGTCAACTGGGGCCGCAAGTCATGAGACTTTGCACGTCATAACTTGGTCCAAAATGATCAGATCGGCTTAATTCTGGTACCATTCGACTCAGCTCGTCGAGATGCATCGAATGAGCTATAATACTTGTTGATACTACAAATATTCTAAATGGAAGTTTTACCAAAAAATTGTTTTTTGTTGGCAAAAAAAATTGTTTTTGTTGGCAGAAAAAATTGACGTCCAAAATTAATCCCCTCGCATTGATATTATTGATAAAAAGGGAATACAAGGCAGCTGAACGAAAAAGGATAGCTTTCTAGTTTCTACGTTTCTAGGTTTCTACTCTCTAGCTCTCTACTACAACATATCAGAAACCGATAATTAGAGAAGCAAAGAAAGATGAAATATAACGTTCGGGAGGGTTTTGATCTTTTGATCCTATTTTACAGATGTTCGGGGGATCTACTATGTTGGGGGTATGTCTTAAATTAGTGGTATTCTATCCATGACTCGTTTTGCTCTTAGTACTTATTTTGATGTGTGCACTGTACACGGTACACCCCCATCCCGGCGATGAGGAGAATTTGAATCAAATGAATACTAACTAGACCCGAATTGAATAGGTATCAACTGGCAATTCATTTTACACCAATTTTTCTGCTACTAGTAGAATTCATAAAATTTTTGATTCAACAAACAACAACAACAATGAAGTAATATACGAAAAAGCAGTAACAACAAAAAAATTTGGTAGTTAAAATTTAAAAATTCAACGGTTTCAATTTTAACTTCTCGCCGTGTATTCGAACCATTGGCGCACAGCCTCCGCAACTGTTGCCGGTAACGAGTGTGTGTCCCTGACCAACGCGAACAGTTGGAACGGGAACTGTGCCATGTAGGGTCGGAAGGTGCATTCGCCTCCAGTGAAGTCGGCAATGCGCATCTCGGTGATCGACTTTTGCGCTGTGTCCATGACCAAAAATAGTACTGTGATCCGATCGGCGGAGAGAATACTAAGTGCCTAAATTGGACAAAAATTAAAAAGGGAAATTTTGCCTTCCGGTTTACCCAATAAAGCTCACCTTTCTAATTTTCGCCACTCCTTCCGTGAAGACTCCACGTCCATCGCCAAGTATGATGAGCATTTGCTCCACTGTTTGTGCGCTCTTCTCGCGCGCATTCTTGAAAAGTCCCGACGTAGTGCATAAAAGCTGTGCCAAATCGGTTCTTTGCTGGTCGAAGCTGAGTTCACGCAGAATGCGCAAACCGAGCATGGGATCATCGTTTGAGGCAGTAAAATCACTGAGTAGATTCACTTGGGAGCCGAAACTGCAGATTGCCAACTGCCCCACTTCAAGCTGCCGAAGTGCGCGCTCGATTAGACAAAGCGCATTGCAAGTGATCTGAGGATAATTTGGAAATCGAAGACCGAAAGCAGACGTCAAAGCGCACCTCTGTCATGTGGTTGTGCTGCATACTTTGCGAATTGTCCACTGCAATGCAGATTTGGTAATTGCGCCGCGCCTTCTTTGTTCGCCGCATCCATATCCTGTCCTTTCGGTAGTCGCTAGCAATGTACGAGACCAGCCTGCGCATGTTCAATCTTTTCCCAGCGCGGTAGTCGCCTCTGGAACAAAATCATTTCAAATCGAAGTCTATAGGCTGGCAACTCTAATCGCGCGGCGACGCTCGGTTCGATGATAGCGCGCAGCGATTCAGTCAATTCGGCCGCCAGCGGTGCAATGCTTTCCGTGATCAGTGCCCACTTAAGTTGAAGCTCACACGCATTTTGTTCGGATGAATCAGTCGCAGCAGCATCCTTCTGTATTTGCTGTCGCTCCTCCAATTTGTCGAATTCATTGCAGAGACGGTCGATGGCCAATCGATCGATGGAATTGACTTCTTCAGGGTCGAACAATGAACGTGAAGGATCAAACGTCTGAAATTTTAAATTTAATAATAAATTTAATGAATAAATTTACAAGCAGGCTCTGGTTCGCAAAGTTCGTAAAGATGTTTTTCCGCTCATCGGTTGCACCACTTTCTTCCCCTTCCGGTTGCTCGTCAATTTTGTCAGCTAACGCATTTTCTTCTTGACGCTGCTCATTTTCCCCGTTGGGTTGTTCTTCCCTTTCTTCTGCCAATTGGCCATCCGCTTTTTGCTGTTCTCTGCGCAGCCTGCGTAATTGGGCATCGAACAGAGAACGCGTTCGTTTGGCCTGTTCCAAAGTGGAACTGCCGGAGGCGGAAAGCTAGAATGCATCGTTAATACTGTTAGAATTAGAAGTAGAAGAGTATAGAATACCTGCCGATCGCTCTCCCCGGCCTCCACATCTCCCACATCCTTGTTCGCGTCTTTTCTTTCTTCCATTTGTTGTTCCTGCTGCTCCGTATTTATTCCGTTGTTGTTGTCGCGGAGGTCATCAGGAATAGGCGGTGGTGGTTCCTGGTGCATTTGACCTTCGGAATTAAACATTGGTAAAAATCTGTCTGCTGACATTTCTCACCTGTCCCCCCGTCGCCATTATTTTCTTCCCTTTCTCCATTCCTGCCACTCTGATGCTTTTCAATGCCGAAGTTGGCCGAATCTGCTTGCTCAGCAACATCTTGTTCCATCTGCTGATCCGTTTGTTCAGCGCCTTCACCCTGCGTCCCAATGCATTGTTCGGCACTTTTTGACTGACGCTGGTCTACTTTGCCCTGTTGCTCCTTCATCGCTTCATTGGCTTCTACCTGTTCGCCATTCTCTTCCTCGGCTGTTTTGCCAACTTCATTGTTTAAGTCATCTTCTTCCATTGCTTCATCTCCATCAGTCTCTTGCACTTGCCCAATGCTTTCTTCTTCTGCTTCAATCGCTCCATTCTCACACTCGTCTTCTTCTGCTTCTTTTCTTTCTTTTTCACTTTCCTCTTCACTCATGGCATCCTTTTTGTCAACTCCCTCCGGCAGACCATTAGTCATGTCTTCAAATCTATCTTCCTCACCCAGTTCTTCGCCGTTTTGTCGTTCTTCGTCCGGAATTCCAACCTGCGACTCCTGGTTTTCATTTTCAGCTGCATTTGCCTCCTCTTGTCTCGCAGCCAAATCAGCTGTCACATCTTCTGCTCCCTCATTTCCTCCTTCTTTTAGCTCTTTTTGCTCATCCTCTTCCGGCTCCCATAGTTTAGGGTCCAAATGCCGCTCCTCCGGCTCGTCCAGCTCGCCAAAATCCCAATCCGTCCGCTGTTCGTGCTGTTCTCGGTTCTCCTCCTCAGTTTCATCATCAATACCCTCCTGCCGTTCATCCACCTCTCCGTCATCCAACCCTTCCAAGTTTCCGGCAAAGTCGTCCTCTACATCAATTGGTTGGTCGACCTCGGGTAATCGTTGTCTTCCCCCATCTTCCTCTGCCGTGTTGTGATCATTAGTCTCGGTGGAGCCGCTTTCCTTTAAAATGAAAAATGTTTACCAATTATAAAAGCTCGAGATTTCACCTTTAAGCCCTCTATCTGCTCCAAATTTTCCACTTGGCCGGACACATCAGTCGCATCTGCGTTGAGCTCTCCCTCTCCAAATCCACTCCCTTCTCCGGAATTCACTTGCTGGTCGGATCCAGACTGCTTTTCCGGTTCTGGTATTGGATTAACAAAACCTTTGGACAGTAGACGACTGAATAATGAATATTGAAAATGATCCCAACAGATTCTTTTTACCATCCGATTGCAACCCAGTGGGCGTGAAACGATGTTAACAGGGAAAGGAATTCGCTCGAATAGTGAAGGATTCTTTGAAGCGCCTGATCGGCACCGTGCGAAAGTATCCATCCATGAACTATTGAGTCGACTGAGCGGGGAGAGGCGGAGTGGAGGAGAGACGACTCGACAAGGAAAAACCGGGAGAGCTGTCCAATGATCTGGAGGAAGTTAGCGTTTCTTTATATTGTTGAATCTAACTGATTTACCTTCTCCATGTCAACCGTGCAGACAAACCCAATTAGTCGTTTGACCCGATCAAGCGCCAAAGGAGATGTTTGATTGCCTGTTTCGCGGGCGCACTGCTCGATCTCTTTGTAGATGAGCTGTAGGGGCAACAGCACTTCACACTCCAGTTCCGCAAGTGAAAATTGATCTTCATGTTCCGATTGCGCAACAAGCTCCTCTGCACCTTGGATGAGCAGTTCCGAGCAAAGTGTGCAGAGTTGTTCGACTTCGCGAGGGAAATATTTGCCAACCATTTCCATTCCGTCATCTTTCAATGTTTGAAGCACATCATTCAATGACTGGAGATAACAGTGCCAGCGACTTCTGCAAAACAATCAGGCAAACTAGACCAATGTCCACATTCAATCTTACCTCAGCCAGACAAAAACCCCAGTGCCTTCCGCAGACTCTAGCCCATTTTTGGGGGAGATACTGACTGCTCCTTCGATCGCCCCATTGTGAATGGACTGCATTCGATGGCCAATTTGGACGAGTTGGTTCACCCGCTCTTGCAAATGGGTGTATTCCTGTTGCGATTGACGAAGTGCACCCAATGGTTCACGCATATGGTGTAACGAGGAGGGAAGCGAAAAACCGTTTTGGCGTGGACAAACAGCAATTGTTTGTTGCATCCCACTAACAATCTCTGTGAATTCCAAGCATTTCTCCCGGTTCTGGACAAACTGGGCACTCATCTGTGCGTGCGAAAGTGTCTGTAAAAATCATTGCCAAAAATCCCCAATTTTCCAACAAAATATCTCACTTGTTCTCCTTCCGTGTTTTTGTTGTAACGCGCGTTATGCAGTTCAATCGCGTAACATTCAGCAATATGCCGCAATTGGTGGCGCTCCAGCCCTATTCGTTGGGTAATTGCGGAGAAAGCATTGTGGAGCCAGTGGAGGCCAAACTCAGTGACACCACGCAAATGTTCCAGTGCTGCTGTTGGCACCTGATGCAGCAAGTGCGGCTGTTGGTGGCGGCGCGCTGTGGCAAACCGACGTAGAAAAACGTTCCTTGAGGCAATCGCGTGACGGAACAACTGCAACTGAAAAACACAGAACTCATTCAAACCGACTACCATTGTCACTGAAAATTGCCTTGTTTTCTGACGTCTTCTCTGGCAGCGGCTGAACTTCAACGAGCGTCCGTGTGGTTAGCGCCTCCGAGTCAATGTTGTGCGCACGCCTTGCTGACAGTCCAAACCGTTGAGCCAGGCTGACCAGACGTGCAAATTTCTGTTGTCGTTCGAACAGTGCGCGTCCCTGGAGCTTCTCGTTGGCCGTCTTCAATTCCTCTCGATCATCCTTATTCTTCCCACTCCCTTTTGGGTGCTCCTCGTAGTTGATGTCCGTGTGCAGAATGCCCAATAATTCCACGGCAGCATCCCTCATTCCCTCGAGTTCGTCCAAATCGAACAGAGAGAGCGCGATCGTTTCCAGTCGACTGTTGAACGCGCTCACAGATTGGAACAGGTGTTGCTGGTTTGTCAGTTCGGCTACCGATTCAACTGTACTGGGTACGAATGGTTCGACTGGCGAAAGAGTTTGCTCAGGCATTCTCAGCAAATTATCGAGCAACATAGCGCCCAAGGATTCATTGCACATTTCCTGTAGAAAACAGTTTGGCATTGATCACATAATTGTTTTTTACTTTATATTTGCGCAGAATTCTGAACAGCTGAGTGTGCACTCGTTTCGCCGACTCGCGCACAGTCCACACATTCAAATCGGCATACCGTACCACGCGAACTAGGTTGCGCAGTTCTTGCTCGATGGGCGTCAAAATGGCGGCATATCGATCATTCACGGCCGGCAAAAATTGTTCAAAATAGGCGCATAGGGAATAAAACTGTGTCGACAACATTTTGTTTGGTTTGTTGCATCCGTCTTCCCCTGTCTTTTCCTCCAGCACCGAAAGTGTGTGCGCAAGCAATTTCCCAGTCCAGAGACGGGTCTCAAAGTCGCCCAGCGTAGAGTTATGCATCCACTCCAGCAGCATCAATTGAACATCCCGGGCGGTGGTTTCACTCCCCACTGGGTCTTGGGTTCCGGTTTTTAATGCGTTTAACGCACTCTGATAAGGAATTATGAAAAGGGGGAAGAGGCCGATTGTGCACCTGGAAGAGTGGCCATCCTGCCAGTGCAGTCAACTGGATTGAATCGGCACGCACTATATTGATCAGGGCATTCCAGCATTGCACCTCTCGTCGGCGCCAATCAACAAGCAGTTCTTGCAACACAACCATTTGCTCCCGCAAAGAGTGCGCACGGTCGGCAATTTGTTCCCATTCTTCTGCGTGCACTGGGAAAATTGTTTCACATTCATGCTGCTTTGGTGGAAGAAGACCCACCCAAAATGCGCTCCAGTTGAGTGGCGTGCTTCATCAATGGCGAACCGATCTGTGCTTTTGCTATAAATTCGGAGATTGACCGTGTCAGTTGGGACAGTTGTGCATTTTCGGAGAATTCTCCCAGCAATTTAAGTGCCCGCTCCTGGAGAGGCTGAAGCAGGTCCAGGCAATGCAACAGGGCAGCTGGGTCACTCTCGCGATACACATTCAACGTGGCAGGTGAATCGGATATCTGTTTGGAGCAGGCCCTGAACTCTAGCAATTCCCGGAGTTTTCTAATCGCGTGCAAATGGTGAACTTGGAAAAAAAGATATATGAATAGGCGAGCAAATTAAAAATATATTACTTGACATTGTATTTTCATTTTCCAGTATCGGGTACAGCTCCAGCATGTCGACTACACGCATGAAGGCAACGAAAGGCAACTTGCATTGCTCAGTAGTCGTGCCAGATGACGAGAGTGTGTTGAAGAGTAGTCTGAGTGCATTGTAGAGTAGATCCCCGTTAATAGTACAGTTGTCGCGTTGTTTGACAGTGTCTTCATCGTCCATTTTTTCGCTGAAGTCGGGCAAATAGGCTTGGATCTGAATATGTGTTGATGGCCTCATATGAGCAAAAGTGCTTACGCGGAGTTCCTCCAAATCTATCGTTATTTCTTCTCCTCCCTCCTCATCATTATATTCTTCATCCGACAGTTTTTTTTTCTTCGCCTTCATGACTATCAGTTGTTCTTCGGCTTTAATGCGCGCATTATCCTCATGCCATTTCTCCCATTGGCCAAACAGCCACTCAATGCTATTGCGTCGGCAATGGTTGGCCATTGAAAAACTCCATTTGCAAATGGACAATTTGAGTGGCGCTGGGAGTTGCTGATCTCCACTTGCCAACGACCATTGTATGAATGGCTGAGCCGAGATGGATTGATTTGCAATTTGGTGGTGCGAAAAGAGCTGGCAGAGCGAATTGAGCTCTTTCTGGAAATGAACAGTTTTTAAAGTGATTAGGTAAATGGGCGCTGCATCTCCCAACCTCGGCGAAGTTGGCTTTTCTCCACACCCTGTTCAGGATCCAAGTTCGTTGAGCAGTGTACTGCTCGCCAACCACCAGCTTCAACAAGTTGAGCGCACTTAGGTATGGCAAAACCAAATCCGGGTAGATGGAAATTGGCGAAAATTGAGCTGCATCCGTTGTGTCCAGAAAACTTGATTTCAGCGCGTCCAATGTTTGCATCGAATTCTCCATTTTTGCGCATTGGAGTTGTGCCTCTTCTAGTGTACGAGATGCACAGGGAGGATTTGAATTGAACAGCGCGGTGGACAAATGATCGCTTGCACGTCTAACCCTCTCGATGAATTCGCGTTGGAAATGCTAAATTAATCGAATCAAAAAAGATGAGAAAACGAATTGTCAAACCCTTTCATATTCTTCTTCCTGTCCTTCAAGCCAAACATTTCGGTATATTTTGCTGTCCTCATTCAAGGTTTCTTCCCCGTTTAATTCATCAGTATTAACAGCAGCAAATGCCTCTAATGCCAGTGTTGTCTCCCTTCTGGCGTCAAAAATTTGTTGCAAAATTGGGTTGGCCGTTATATCGGAGCAAATCGAAGTGATTTGGTCAAAACTGTAATTTTTTGCTATCTGAAATTGAAAAATTGCTTAAAATTAAAAAAAAGAACGAAACCGTAAGTAAAAGAAACGATTGGATTGCTTCGAAGTACACATTCAACTTTGCAAGGCGTTCACTCCAATGATCGTTCTGCAGTTTGGCATAGTAGGGCGGATCAACAAGTCCAGTTGGGGGCGTCAACATTTGAATGGAGTCAATAAGACGAGCAATTGCTAAAATTAAATTATGACAGACTACATTTCTCAAAATGATTTACCGCTGGAATGTTCACAGTTAGCCTCGAACTTGGCCAGCGATTCTTCGAACAGATAACGCAATTGGTGTCTCAGTTTTCGTTGCACAAAATTGAACTCCCAGAGGTGCTCCATCACCGCATCGAGCGAATTGTGCGCCTCGCGGAGTTCGCCGACTTGCAGTTGACCCAACAAGTTTGCCGACTCACCCGCAAAACGGAGAGGAGACCAGAGCAGTCGATTGACGGAAAATGTGATTGAGGACGAGAGTTTCAGATATGAATAAAACTGAACAGCAAAATGCGTGAATCGGGAAGAGAATCAGGCCAAAACCGTGTGTGTTATTTCCTTTTGCTCTCCAGATGGCCGATGATGCTGTTTCTCAAAATCAATGCTGGCCATATGACCGAAGGCAAACAGTCTGGCGAGTTCGTTTTGCTCCTGGATACCGAAAATGCCCTCGAGAGTGGAAAACAGCTCTGCCAAACAGTTCCCTATCAGTTCAAACGTTGGCCTCGCTCTCTCGTCGGACACTTCCATTTGCTCCTCTTCTTCGGACGCATACTGGCGTTTGCAGCGACCAATCAGTCCAATGCTTTGGCATTTGTTTGTTGAATACTGCTGCAACGCGCACAAATAACGCTGGCCCAGCAAATTCTGATTGGCAGCTTTGTCTCGAACGCGCTTCCAACGCTGAAATGCGACTGCTCGCTCCACTGGAAAAGTGGCATTGAACAAGCGTTCATCCAAAAAATCTGTATCATTTGCTGCTTCATTTGTCGCCAGTTGACTAATAGTGGAACAGATGTTCCGCTTTTCTTTAATGGCTAAAAAATGGTGGAAAAAATGTTAGTTCAATCTCTGAACTCTTCTTACAAAGTGATTGGAATTCCGCATTTAAAAGTGCTCTGTTTGTTTGAGAGATTCGAGGAATTGGGAATAGCAGTGCAAGTTGAACACAAACGGCGGCTGGCGGCACAACGTTTGCCACCTCGGTCCAACACCGCCAGTAATAGGCGGCCAGATTGGTCGGATTCAATGAGCGGATGTTCGGTCGCACCAACGCAGGAAAGGAGTATGCGCCCAATAAGTCGCGAGGATCGTCGACTTTCAGTGCAAGTATTTCTGAGAAATGGTGCGTTTAATATATAAGTATAATAGAGGGGGAATCACCTGGATTGTCGGTCAATAGGCCCAACAACTTCGCCAACATTTGTCCGAACAGATGTTCGTCGCTTTGCCATTGACCACAATGGGAGAGAAGCGCCAAACTTTTTAGCACTTTTTGTGGGGATTGCTCCCTCAACACTTTGCCCAGTTGGGTCAAAAGTTGGCGTGTGTTCTCGGAACTGAAGCAACTACTCGCGAAACCGGTCCGACCATTGTCCAATGTGCTGAGTACGTCGCAAATATTGCTGCCCCAATTGCCTGTGTCATTCGGCGGTTGTTCCGTAATTTCCAAATCTGTGCCAAATGCAATCTCCAACGAGCGATTGCGCATTGCACGCGACAAAGAGCCATTTCTCGGATTCATTGTGAAGAACACGCTAAAAATTTAAATATTTGGAGTTTTTATATTCGTTTTTTTAAACCGAAAGTTTTTGTGTCGGCGCACGAGAACAGCGTCATCGTTTTGCTGAGTGTTCGGCAGTACCAGTTCACCAGTCGCACTTTCCAGACACGAATTCAGGCAATCGAGCACCGCAGAACTGAAATGGCAAAACGCTTAGAAATTCAGCCGTCGATTTCACCTGCAGCAGTTGACGTCCTCCACCAGCAGCCAATGGCCCTCTCTGTAGGCGCGGACAAATGTGCTGTCAATCCACTCGAAACGCAGCTTTCTGTTCAATTCATCCTCAGGCTCCGTGTTCTCAGCCAAATTTTCGGTCAAGATCTTAATTCTTAAGGTTAAAATTGTAAGTGGCGTAAACCCGAAACACCTGTTCGTAGGTGCCGAGCAAGTCGAGCGAGTCCGTTTCGGTGGTGAGCCTCACGCGCTTCAAGTCGCAGCCAAAAGCTGCAGCCAGCTGTCGGATTGTTGACCGCTTTCCCACATGGGCCGGTCCGACGAGAAGAACCAGCCAATTAGCCTGCACACAGGCGGCCAACTTCTCCAAAAGCCCCGCTTCGGACGCCATAAGCGAAATGTTTGGCTTGTTTTGGCGGTCTTCAGAGGATTGGAACCCAAAGGAAACATTCCCAGTGGAGAGTCGGTTTCCGGTCTCATCGAAACGGATCAGTGGCAGACTGGGCATCCAAGGCGTTTCGGAAAATATCGGATTGTAAATCTGTGATACAACCTGAAATTAAAAGGAAAAATTCAAAACTAAGTTAAGTTGATCGAACCTTTTCCCTGGCCTCTCGCTTCGTCAACCTGCTGAGGTAAACGATGTCAAAGCCAAATGCAACGCTGCAGTTACACTGAATTAATAATTATGAATGAAATCGAATTCCCTTTGCTCGTTCACTCGTTGGATTGCCTCAACCCATCGGAAGAGATCGCGCAGATTGAACTCAAACGGTCCTCCGCACTGAAATGCCCAATCGCTGTGCTGGACTTGTTCCCGACAAAGTTTGTTGACGAGCACCATTTTCGAGAGCAAATCTTCGCCAAATGTCGTGCCATCATCTATCTGACTACTTTTGCAAAACTCGCACAGAATGTGAATGAAGTCGTTGTCGGTCATCTCATCGACATAAATCTGAAAATAATGCTCGAATATGAAAATTGGCGAGTGCCAAAACATGCCGAAATGAATCGATTCAGGAAGGATTTTGGGAGGGCTCGTCGGTCACCGCCCTGATTGTGTGGGTTTTGGCAGGCGAAGAATTTGCAGCGAGAAGTGTCCACGTCGAAGGTCTTGTTGAGCTCGGTAATGAAGATCTGTTTGCGGAAGTCGAAGCAGGAGTTCAGTCCCTCCAGGACGGACTGGGAGGTCAGGTTCATCTCGTCCAGCAGGATCCAGTGCCCCTCCTTGATTGCTCTGAGCACGGGCCCATCCTTCCAGGCAAAACTCGTCTGGGAGCCGTCGGCGTTGTGAACAGGGACGTCGTTGCCGAACAAATCGTACAAGTCCTTAAAATCAACGATAAGAACGTCCACAGTGTCAATTGTACCGTTTGCTCGGACAAATTCAGTCGGACCAGTTTGCGTCCGGTGGCTGCCGCGAGTGCCACAATCAGACTGGACTTGCCTGCACCGGGACTCCCCTCCAGCATGACCGGTTTGTTGGAATAAA
The DNA here is from genome assembly GCA_013357305.1 of Radopholus similis. Classification (NCBI taxonomy): domain Eukaryota; kingdom Metazoa; phylum Nematoda; class Chromadorea; order Rhabditida; family Pratylenchidae; genus Radopholus; species Radopholus similis. The sequence goes on from VAHH01000080.1 coordinate 27,748, forward strand.
GTGCACGTGCCACTCGCAGCGCATTCTGGCGCGTTGTTGGGGCGCTCAGCGAAAATCCGGTGGGCAATTGCACTCTGACTTGGTCAGCAATCGAAATGGCAAATGGGCCGATGGAGAGAACTTTTTCTGCGACATCCACGTTCGTATTCTGGGTCGTCGGTTCTGCCAACACAGTCATCAAGTGGTTCGAGTCATGACTCAACTCCAGTTCTTGAGCAAGTGAACAAAACTATAAATACGAAATAAATAGTTGACAATAACTGAAACATTCCTTTGCCTGTTTAACACAAATGGCCACAATTTCCTCTCGGTCAAACGAAATGCGAGAAGGCAGCACACCTAGGGCGTCCAATAGGTTTGCATCTATGCTGTGGAAGAGCGCCTCCAAAAGCGACATCTGATCGGCTGCATAAAATTGTGCGGTGAGTTCCGCCAGTGCGACCAAGTCTCTTATTGACGGGGTGTACCTGAACAATACACTCTTACTCATTATCATCAACATAGTTTGAATTTGCCTCAATATCTCATTGAAGCGATTCGAGAAGAATTCGACGAATTGGACCAGGAACTGGGCCACTTGTTCGGCAACTGGTGCCCCCATTCTTCTTCCCATTCCCTCCTGATTGAACAAGACAAGTCTACGTTCCACAATTTGCAATTGATCATTCCGACTGTGCTCTTGTGTGCACCACAGTTCCGTGAAGCGATTGCGCAGCGCTTTGGAGAGCTACAAATAATAATATTTAGAACATATTCTTCTCCAAAATATACGCGCCTCTTTCTTGCCGTGATCATTGCCGGGATTCATTGTGGCGGCCAACTGGAATCCTTCCTTTGCATGGACCAAATGGTCCACTCCAGCGCCGGCATCTGTCAACATGATCGTTCGCTGCGGCTCCAGTAGCGAGTTGAGTCGTTCGAGCACCGAGTCGGGTGCCAACGAGATTTCGTCGATGAGCAGCAGCTGGCCATTGCGCATCGCTTGCAGCACCACCCCGTCCTGCCACTGGAAGCCGCCAGTACCACTAACTGGGCGAATGCTTCCCAACAGGTCGGAGGCGTCTGTCCGCTCATTGCAATTGATCGAGAGAAGCGATCCCTACAAATGAACAGGAAAAATGAGAAAATATGGGGCTGCTCACAAAGAGATGAATGGCTGCTGTCTTGCCGGTGCCCGTCTCCCCGACCAACAGCACTGGCTCATCGCAGCGCCAGGCTTCCGCACACAAAATGAGGATTCTACGCAACTGTCCAGTGAGCACAATGATGTTGCTCTTTTCACTCAAATGCGGCAAGTACTCGGAGTCAGGGCCGAACAAACGTTCGCAATCGACTTTTCTTCCCAGCTTCGACTCGAGAACCTCAACCACCGCTCTCTCATCCTGCCTGGTGCGACATCGAGCAGCCAACACAAAGTAGCCCTGATCAGCCAATGTCTGACGCCAGTCGTCCATCCGGGTGGAAGCGGCCATTCTGTTACCCCACCGGAAAAGATCTCTGGAAAAATGTGATCGATGAATTTTATCTGAATTTCGGGAATAACCGGAGTGTCATGAGTCCCTCGGAAGAGGTGAAAATGCCCGAAATAGCTCTCTTTGAGCGCAGTTCTTGCAACACGGCAGCCATCAGCTGGGCCATTGACGGAGCAATGCCGCACCGGCGGTGCACAATTTGGGGCAACTCCACCAGCGGGAGGGCGTCGCATTGCATCACCCAAAAGCGGGAGAGGAATGCACGCGAGAGACGTTTGCGGCCAGCGTAGGAGCCGACTGGGTTTTGTGTGGCGAACAGCTGGAAGCGGGGATGGGCGCGGACGGCGGTGTTCAACTCCGCAACAAAAAGTTCCCGATTGTCATCGAGCAACTGTATGATTGATTTGAATTGTGGAAAATTGATAGCGGCACACACTGACCCGATTCAAGGCCTCCAGAACGGGACTGGGCGCCAAGTTAAGTTCGTCCAGAATGATCCAGTCGCCATTGCGAACCGCCTTTAGCAGCACTCCCTCCACAAATTGGAGACGCCCATCCGCGTCCGGAGCATAAGTGCCAATGTATTCCTACAAAACAGCTAGAAAATGTGTCGGTCAGCGCGCAACCTGAATGTCTGTGTGCTCGTGGTTGTTGATCCGGTGCACCCGGTTCCCGGTCATCTTCGCCAGTTGCGTGATCATCGACGTTTTTCCGGCGGACGTCTCGCCCTCCATCAGCACGGGAAAACGACTAGTCGACACCACATTCGCCAACAAAGACATGTTCGCTCGCACCGATTGTGTGAAAATGTAGCTGTTGTCCTCCTCGTCTGGTACAAGTCGGTCTCCCTTTGGAATCTTGCTCCCCTCGACCAGCACAAATTTCGACAGGTCAACGCTTTTCGGATTGATTGTCGGCACTGGGCTCTTCCCAAAATGTTTGTGAATCAGTGCATCCATTTGTTTGCGCTGTTCAGCATTGAGTTGACTGGCAAAAGCAATTGCACAGCCTCGAATGAGATTGTGCCGCGCAGTCGCATAGAGCTGGTCACACGCAATCGCCAGCGCACGGTTGAGCGAGCGCAAATTGAATTTTGCGGGAAAGTGTTCGTGGATGTCGGCGTAGAAGTGGAGCACAGCTTCGACAAGTTCGTTGGCCACTGATGGGAGTTGGCCGCGAATAATTCGATGCAACTGTTCCGGGTCCTGTGTTTCCCAAACACAAAATTCGGTGAAACGGGAACGAAGTGCTGTGGGCAGGGATCGCTTGCCCACATCGTTTGCGTTGTTCATGCAGGCAAAGAGGCGGAATCCAGGATTAATGGACTCAGATGGTTCGAGAAGCTGAACAAAAAAAAACATTTTTTTTATGTTTTTTTTGTGTTCTCTGTGCAAATATCACTTCAATCAATGCATCAAGACATTCCGTTGAGGCCAGGTTGATTTCGTCGACCAGCAGCCAATGCCCCTGCTCAGCTGCTTCTGTGATCACTCCCTTCATGTAGGAGAACAGCAAACGACGACGCCAGGAGTCATCATCGCGACCAAAACATCTCGATAGCCGGCGAGCTCGTTGCAGCAACTTCTTCCATTCTTCATTGTTTTTCGATTGTTTTTGAATGGCCCGTTCGCTCGACTTGAACACCAGTTGAAGAAACTCGGGAAAACGTTGTGCATTAAAGCACTTCTAAATCAGGCACACATTAACTATGTTGAATTGAACAACTTACGTTTAAATTGTCCAAGAACTTGGCATTCTTGTCGCCGTCGAAAGTGCACTTGAACAGCCGAAAATAATCATCGGCCAGGGGACGCATGATGTTCAGCGGAGTTGTGGGTTTGTAGCCGCCAACGAGGTCGCTAAACTCGCTCTCTTGGCTCAGATTCACCACCCTGAGGGGGAAGTGGACCAGCCGTGCAAGATGCTGCATAGTGGCCGTTTTGCCCACTCCCGTCTCGCCAGTCAACAGCACTGGCTCCGACTGCGCCGTGCAATTGGCTATTCGTTCGAGAAGCTGTGCAGAGTCGCGAGTAAGCACAAACTTGGATGGCGATTCACTGAATTCCATTGTTACAGGTAGGTCTTTTGTTCGATTATGACTAACCTGGTATGCCGACTTTTGCGCTTGAGCTTAGCCTTGCCAACTTGTACATGCTCTTTTGTGGTTGTTATTTCTGGTTGGTGCACATTTATGAAGTAATGTTGTTCTTCCACTGATAGCGAAAGTGCCTCCCCCAAAATGAGTCCAACAGATTGACGCAACTCCGCCTTGATTAAATGGCCAGCCCACAAATCGAACAATTCGGTGAACAGTGTTCGATGGTCGTTGAGGTCTTTAAGTTTGTCCAATCGCTTTGCTGCGCGAACCAAATCCGTTGCAATTAGTGCACGATCAAAAGAGGCTTTTTGCTCATTTATTAATTTCGAAACAGCAACAAATGTGGTGACAAGACGCTCTCGGATTGCTCCCAAATTTTTTGTGCTCGTTGCAACAATTGACTTAAAGTCCAACTCGTCCAGGTTTGGCGATATTACAGCGTATGGGTACTCTTGTAGCTGTTGTGGTATTTTTATGTCGTTTTCCATCGAAATTGTGGCAAGCAAACGACAATTTGGATTCATCATAATGTGTTTGCCATTTGCTAATTGGCAATGACCGCTATCCTCGATCAATGCCAAAAGAGAGGCAATTAAATCTGCCCCTGCGTGATCCAAATTTTCGAGCAAAATAAGACATGGCTCTTGCAAAAACTAAACATCGGGTATATCGAGTAGAAAAAAAATGGAGGCTCAACCTGGGAAAATTTTGAATGTCTCCAAATGAATTCGCCGGGCACCTCAGTGCATTCGTAACTTCCAAACAAGACCTATAAAATTAACGCATTTCATAAATGCTTCAATTCCATCCAAATAAATATAAAACCTTTGAGTCGTACTGGTCGTTAATTTGTAGCATGCGTAATGGCAGCCCTCTTCGTCGAGAAATCGACTTCGCCGCATGGGTTTTACCGCAACCATGAGGACCCTTATGACCAATGGTAATGCATCGAATATTTAAATATGCATCGAAAAACCTGAATAACCACAAAGTTGCTGGTATTCAAAAGTCCATTGGCTTGTTCGATTGCCACAGCTATCGACGAACAGGCGGAAAGTTGATCCTCTGTATTCGTTTCTTCGTCGTCAATTGTGATGATCTCTACCTCTGATTCTGTTCTTTTTGCTTTTGCTTTCAAGTCCACTTCGCTTAATTCACTTTTCGTGCGCTTTCGCTTCTTGGCTTTTCTCACAATACTTTTTCGGTTTTTCATTTGATCTAGCCCAATACAATTGCTCTTCCTCTAAAGAACAAATTAAATAATTATGAATTATGATTAATGGAATAATGATTAATGATTAAGAAAACAAAAATATGCAAAAAACTATCGCCGATGATCGTTCATCAATCTAATACCTAATCATCAATTAACGATCATCATTATTCATTATTCATTAGTTCATTACTCATCATTTCATAACTTCGTGTGCTGCTCGTCCAGTAATTCAAAAATAAATATTGCTAAACATTACGCCAGAATTGAATATTTCAATCGTATTCTATCATTCTATCAATATTCAATACTAGCTAGGTATAAAGTATAAATATAAATCATTTTCAACTCATCTCCTCTTAGATTTTCTGGGTAGCGCAACATCGACCCCGCCCCGGGCAGCACAATTTTTAGAATTGAATTCTTAGAATGTTGCAAGAAACACAATCGGCTTGGCATCCAAAGGACAGATGGAATCAAAACGAACAAAAAACGACCCAAAGGAACAAGTGTTCCGCCTTTCGCTCACTCATTTGCAGCAGAAGTAGTTTTAAGGCGGGCCAAATGTCTTCCATCTGGCCCCTTCTGGCTGTTCCCATGCGGCTCTCGAAACTTCGCCATCTCCGCATCGATCATTCTTCAGCCTCTCCGCCTGGCAGATTGCTCTTAAAACAGCTCCGCCTCATTTTCAGTTCTTTCTTGACGGCTATTTCAAAGAATTACCCCCGCTTTACTGTTGAATATTGATCTGTCCTTGGAGCTTTCTTAAAATTCCGTTTTTGAAGGACTCCTCCCCGCGAAAATGGTGGACAAGGGCGAAGGCTACACGGGCTACCAGGACCTGAAGGACGGCATCTACCACGGCTATGCACCGCTGAAACCGCGCAAAACGCCCAAATTCACGGCGGAATACGCGCCATCATCCGGGATGCTGAACATGTGAGGAGAATTGGGAACAGATCCTGCCCAGTCTTGCGTTCAGTGCGGTCGCCCAGGGCATCGACGAGATTCCGAAAGGGGACAACGAAGACGCCAGCCAGTACCAGTACCTTTCTGCGCACAACGTTGCTCGCGGAAATGTGCGAAATCTGTTGCGGTAATTGGTAAATAAAATATCGGTTTTCAGTACACTCCGCCCGCCAACCCTCAGTTGCCAAATCTGGAGGCGAAAGAAGTGAAGATTGATGATGAGTGAGTGAGTGAATGAAAAACAGTGGAAAACCAAAGTGCAGTGTAGTGCAAGTGGAATAAAGGAGCAAACATTATTCATTTGCTTGAGTTGGAAATGCCAAACTAAAAAGTGCCATGATTTCATTTAAAAAGTGCGAAAATAATATTTTGGTGCGTATCAATATTTATGGATGAATTTCCGCCAAAGATCTTATCGCGCTCTTCTAATGTACCTAGAATAATAATAATAATCGTACTTACGGTTTACAAATTGGCATTTAGCAACGTTCCCCTCATTTTTTCCTGCGGTTGCGTGATAAAACTTGTACCGCCAAGTTCCCTCCCTCTCTGTCGGTTGCGCCCCAATCCCAATTAAAATGTTTGTAAAGGCACTTCACCTCGATTCGAAGTATTCATTTTCCGTCCCGATGAGTTTAAAGTCCAAGCATAAAAGCACACTCTCTCCCCCAAAGTGAGCGAGTTCAACCGTCATAAAAATTGCATCCTTGTTCCCTCTTAAATGAATACATCTAACGCATTGCTGTTCATCGCTCTAGAGCGTCTCTGCTGCATTCTGTGTCCGCTACAGTTAGGGCAGCAGCTAAATCAAGAATTCAGCCTCCCCACTTTAGGATGAATAATATGAGCAGATTCTGGGTGAAAGTGCACCTCTTCGTGATCACTGCGGTCGGAGTTGGCTACGGCCTCTACCAGAATGTTGCCATTTATGTGGGCATTTTGCAGCAGCTGCAGGGAAAGTATGTTGTTTGTCCGTGGCTTTTGCGCATTGACCGTCTACCGGTTTCTGCAGGGAAGTGCTCTGCTTCAACGACTATCAAGTGGCCTGGGTGTCCAATATCCAGTACAAGGTGAACATGTCCCTGTTTGCCCTGACAGTGGCTCTGTACGCGCTCATCTGGGCGCTGATGATCCACGCCGCAATACAGAAGCGGAAGGGTAGTTCGGACTCGTGGAAGGGCAGAATTCGGTATTGTTTCAGTGGTGAGCGGACACAACATGAACATCCTGAGGTCTCTGAACGTGCTGATGCTGATCATCATCTTCGGCTGGCTGCTCAACGGCGCTCTGCCGCTGTACTTGCCGCTGCTGGCCCTCTCCCGGGAGCAGAGCTACACCTTCATCAACGTCCTCACCACCATCTCCGCGTTCGCCAGCGCCACAAATGCGCCCGTCCTCTACATGTTCAGGCAATCAACAGCAAAAGGGGAATACCCACAAGAAATAATGTTTTAGCGGCGAGTACAAGCGGAACTTCCAGCAAACGTTCCAATGGCTCCCGAAGACGCAAGCTAACTCCTCCAGCAATGTCGCCAATGGCATTTCATCGCGAACAGTGGCCGCCGCCGCCGCCAACACCGTCCGCCCAGCCCCAATCCATCAGAGATTCAGTTGAAATTGAAACCCTTTGAAGAGCAATTAAACACTGCACGTGGGGGTTTTAAAACCGTAAAATGTAAAAAAATATATGAAAATAGTCTCTTAACCCAAAATAAAGACAAAGAACCAAACTCCTGTTCTACTCAGTCTTCAGTGTTCTATGTCAATTGCTTCCGCCAGTCTGCTGTACACTTTGATTTGCTTGCTGCACAAAGAACTATGTATTACAGATGCATTGTCCGCATATCCATCCACCCACTCGCCATCTACCGACGGAACAAATGCTCCCTCCTTAGCTGAGGCGGAGATTGGGAGGGATAATGAGAATGCCAATTTGCAAAGATGCTGATTTTGTTCGCCCATGTATTTGCCTCATTTCCTCTGCCACAATTGCGCAAAATGGTGAATGGGTCCATTGCCCCCTGGACGCTCCGCCAAAAGGCCACTCCCCTCAATGGCCCTCAGCACAAATGCCTTTGCCTCCCGAACCGCCTCTTCAAGGGGAAGGCCGCGCGCCAGCATCACGGCCACGGCTGAAGAGAGCGCACACCCGGTCCCGTGGGTGTTTTGCGACGGGATGCGCAATCCCCCGAACACTTGGACGCGGCCGTCCGGAGTGAAGAGCCAGTCGTTGCACTCGGTCCCGTCCAAAGGAAGATGGCCACCTCAAAAGGGGAATGCATTCAAATCCAACATTTGCGGGCCATTTTCCATTTATTTTTAAATTAGTCTTAATCAAATTTTGAACCTTTCAGCAGAACCGCCGTTTTCGGGTTGTTTCGAAGCAGGGCCTTTCCTTGATCGATGGCTTCTGCCTCGTCTCTGGCCACTTCGCGGCCCAGAAATTTGGCCGCTTCCGGCAGGTTGGGCGTCCACAGCGAGCACAGCGGGACCAGCTCCCGCTTGAGAGTCTCCACGGAGTCGTCCTGGAGCAGTGGGCAGCCGCCCGCCGTGGCCCCAACCACCGGGTCCAGCACGACCACTTCCAGCCGCTGGTCTCCGAGCATGTTGGCCACAACCCGCACGTTGGCAGCGCTGCCCAGAGCGCCTGCCCAAAATACTTAAATTCCGATTGCCCTCCAAGGCCGATTGTGCCTATTTTCATCGCATCGATGTGCACTGCTTTGTCCGCCAGCAGATTCGCGAGTTGCTCCCGCAAGAACTCGCTGGGCGGGATGTGCACGGAGGCCACTCCAGCAGTTGGGCTCTGGGCGGTCAGCAGAGTGACTGCCGCCATTCCGAAGGCGCCCAGCGCGGAAAAGGTCTTCAGGTCGCCCTGAACGCCCGCCCCTCCGGAGGGGTCAGAGCCCGCCACGCTCAGCAAAGTGAGAGGCATTTCTGGGGGAATTGGGGGACAAAGATGCGATTTGAACGAACACCATTCCGAAAATATGCTAACTGTAAATATTGCTGCTGAAAGCAATTGAAACATTTTGAAAGGGAATGCTGCATTTGATTTAACAATTCAAGTCAAAGTCAAATGTGTGCCCTCGCACTACGAATAATCGCGTTCAGTTTCCTCGCCGCCTGTTCCGGATGTTCTGCCCCGCAAATGGCCGATATCACAGCCAGCCCGTTCGGTCGACCGCTCTGCACCACCTGAAGGGTGGGGACCCAATGGGTCGCTAAAGTAGGCAATAAGTGCCTCAAACGCGTTCGTCAGCTGGATCCCGCCAATGGCCACCACCGGGTGGCGGGCATTTGCACAGAGTTGGCGCAAACCGGCGACCCCAATGGGGGGCAGATGGTCCGGCTTCGTGTCTGTGGCGAACACCTGCGGAGGACGACAGACAACCTCAGGACTACTCGCATTTTGACTGAACAATGGATGCGCCCGTCCCCATCTCACCGGCCCCACTCCCAGGTAGTCCACAGCTGTGCCGAGGGCGTTTGCCCTCTCCACGTCCGCCGCACTGTTCGCACTGAACCCCACGATTGCCTGTCCGCCCAGCAGCCGGCGCACTGCCTCCGGCGGCAGGTCCCTCCTGCCGATGTGCACCCCGTCTGCCCCCGCGGCCAAGGCCACGTCCACGTGGTCGTCGATGATCAGCGGCACGGAGTGGGCCCGCAGGACAGGCAACAGATCCAACGCCAGAGAGAGGATGGCGCCTGACATTTGCTGCTGGCTCAGAATACACTCTCTTCAGCCTTCACCTTTATGCCATTGCGGCGCTTGGAGTTGCACGGTGGAGACCCCGAGGGACAGCACTCGGACGAGCAGGTCCACGCAGGGCTGGTGGCCGCCGCATAGGACCGGGTCCAGGATCAGGTAGAAGGACAGAGTGCCCGGGGAGAGTCTGTGCGGAGGCGCCATCTGAGAAAGGGGAGCGGAGGAAGGCGAGATGCGGGACAATGCGGAGGGGGAAGAAGTGTTTCCCAAATAATCGTTTCGACCCCTTGGACTGATTAAACGCGATATTCAAAGTCATTGCACAAAGGTTTTACTGCCCACAAAGAACTGTGATAAAGAAAGGTCCAGTAGGTGGGAAAAGACACAAGAGAGTGCCCTCAAATTTTTCCATTTCTTTCCGCATTTGGTTCAGAAATGGCCGACAAAACTGCAGAACTGCTCTCTCGGCTGCGCTCCTCCCAACCCCTGGTCCACTGCATCTCCAACCAGGTGGCCGCCAACTTCACCGCCAACGTTCTGCTCGCAGTGGGCGCCGTTCCCGCAATGGTTGGACTGCCCTTTAATATTAACAGCTGTGAGACTGGTTCCCAAAATGCCAAAAGGTCCTTGCTCCGGAAGAAGTGCTCCATTTTTCCGCTTCCGCCGACGCCCTCTGCGTCAACTTGGGGACGCTGACCGGGGAGCAGAAGAGGGCCATTGGACTGGCGGTGGAGGGCGCCAACGGGCGGAACAGACCCTGGGTGCTGGATCCGGTGGCCGTTGGCCAGACACTCGCTTTCCGCACCGAATTCGCCCTTGAGCTGCTGCAGCGGGGGAGGCCTACGGCAATCCGCGCGAATGCATCCGAGATTTTGGCTTTGGCCAGAATTGAAAAAGCGAATGCAGCGGGACGTGGCCCGGACACGCAAATTGACAGTGGAAAGGCATTGCATGCGGCTGAGGCATTTGATTTGCATTAGCGAAATACCTAACGCCGTTTCTGTATTTAAGGAAGTCGCCTCACAACTTGGGCCCCCGTCTCTCGTAGTGCTGACCGGCCGAAGGGACTTTGTGTGCCAAAAAGGGCGGCCAACCGTGTCTTTGGGGAACGGGCACTCTCTGATGACCAAGGTGACGGGAGTGGGCTGTGCCCTTTCGGCCATGGTCGCCGCATTTCTGGCGGTTGCCGAGCCACACGAATATCCCGAGGCTTGTCTGGCTGCGCTAGCGGTTGCGGGGGTGGCCGGAGAGTTGGCCGCAGAAGTGGCCGACGGGCCAGGCAGTTTTACCGTCGCGTATTTGGACCGACTGTCCGCAATGGGGAGGGAGGAGTTGCAAGCGAGGATGAAGATGGGCTGACCAACGGCAAAGGCAGTTGGCCCTTGACATTCTAGAGTCTGTGTTCGGCAAATAAACGCACTTTTTGAGATTCATTCAGAAACCAAATCATAGTGTTTGTGTGTGATCGTTCAAATTTCTGTCCTGTGTGTGCTCCACTTCTGTCGATCGGAGGAAATTCCTTCTTATCTCCAATCCACAGTATGTTGTGCTCAAATGTGAGGCGATGCTGCCAGTTCAACGTTCTTTAGTGCCCAGACCAAAAACTGGGCACTGACACAGCCATAAATATAGTAGCAAAGTAAATTAATACAAAACGCAACAGTCACAACAATATCCCTAATTAATGGGTGCTTTTGGGGAAACCAAGTCCCTTTTCTAATAATGCTTAACTTTAGGCCTTCCTTCCCTTCTTTTTCCCATTAAACCCAACTTGAGCAAATGCTTTCCAATTCCAACCCCCTGACTCCGATCACCTTCCTTCTGAACTGGCGTGCCACACCCTACCACGCGCCCCTCTTTTTGGCCAAGTCCAAGGGCCTCTTTGCCGAACAGGGCCTTAAGGTGGCCATTCTGGAGCCCAGCGACCCCAGTGATGTGACCGAGGCAATTGGCTCTGGGCGAGCGGATCTGGGTCTGAAGGCGATGATTCACACTCTCGCCGTGCGTCATTCTTGAAAAGGCCCTTGCCTTTTCAAGTCCAGCAATAAACACAGGCCAAAGCCCGTGGCCATCCGGTGACCTCGGTTGGCACTCTGTTGGACGAGCCGTTCACGGGTCTGATCTACCTGCGCGAGAGCGGGATCACCGACTTCGCGTCCATCAGGGGCAAACGCATCGGCTACGTGGGCGAGTTCGGGAAGGTGCAGATTGACGAACTGTGCGCACACTTCGGACTCCAGCCCAGCGACTACACCGCAGTCCGCTGCGGTAGGGCTACTCATGTAATATTTACACATTGCCGATTCCATGGCCCAATCAAAGGAATGCACATCGCCGATGCGCTCATCAGGGGACACATCGATGCCGGCATTGGACTGGAGAATGTGCAACTGGTGCAGCTGGAGCAGTGGCTCCTCTCTAAAGTGCGTTGAATGCCAAATGGACATACATACACATTAATTTGGCACAACCAAAGGGCCGATCCCCGAACGAAGTGCAGCTGCTCCGCATCGACGACCTGGCTGAGCTGGGCTGCTGCTGTTTCTGCTCCGTCCTCTACATCGGCAACGACGCCTTTCTGGCGCGCGAAGGCGACGCTGTGCGCCGCTTCCTGTCTGCGTGCAAAAGCGCCACGGACTTTCTGATCGCTTCTCCAGAAGAGGCGTGGCGCGAACTCGTCGCGGAATTGCCGCACTTGGACTCCGCGCTGAACCGCAAAATGTTCGAGAGGTCTTTTGCCTACTTCTCCGAGAGCATGCACAACGTGCAGAGGTTGTGCCCCGCAAATGTCCGCGTATTGAATCCAAAATTCAGAGACTGGACCAAAGTGACCCGCTACGCGAAACGCCTGGGCATTTTGGACGAGCACTTTGCGGGGCCGAATTTCACGAACGAGTTCCTCGGCTGGAAGGGGCCCTCGGAGGTGCTGGACGAGGGCGAGGCTCTCCACCGCCAGAAACTGATGGCCGAGCACCAGCGCCGTTGTGCGGCCCAGGGCCAGTGCCTCCGTCTGATGGCGCAATAGAAGCACCAGAGAGGGCCCAAAAATAGTTCGCACCAATTCAATTTTCCAGTTTGTACGGATTTTTGTGACTAATAAAACCAAAAGCACCCAAATTGCCTGGTGCGCAGTTGTAATCAAATTTTCATACAAAAGTCTCCCAAATCGAATGCAATTTTCGTACAGAAAATTCAATTATCGAAGAGGTTGTCAAGTGTCGAATTCCAAAAGAGTAATCCGTCCACAGAATCCGAAATCACTTTTGTTCTGATTTGTTCAATATCGGGGGGATGTTCCGCGCATTTTTATTTCAGTTTCCATTTGCAATTGAGCGTTCAGAACGCAACACAAGGGAACCACTCACTGAGATCGGTGCTAATGAAATTTGAGCGAATATCTCTCAAAAAGAATGCCAACGTTCGCTTCCCAAATGCAATTCGCGCCCCATCTGGTTGGAACAGAGGAATTCTTCCATTCTTATTGCATATACCCGCAGCAGAAATTACCTGCGCCTTTTAGCGAAATGAACAAAACATTCACATTCCACTCAACTTATTATTTTTGCACCTGCACCTGCTACTTAAAATACGAAACATTTTAGGTTTTCAGGACTTGTGTTGGTTTCACTCAAAATACAATATACTATTTCCTCGCCGAAATATGATGGCTTTTACGCTGAGCCACGTGTACACCGTTCTGTACTGCGCCACAATCGCGAACCTGGCCACGAGCACTGTTCTGCTGGTGCTCATCCTCTGCCGCGTCCACGCCTGTCGCGCCCTGTTCGGACAGAGTGCGGAAAAGCTGAGCATCGCGGCCACCCTCCAGATCTACATTTGCGTGTGGATCGCCAAGAACGTGGTCACTGTGCCCTCCCAAGTCTACCAGGCGGCCCTGAGTTGGCCGAGGGGTAAATTATTATAGAATTGGCAATGGGAATGGAAGTGGCAAATATAGGTAACTGGCCAAAACGCGGTTTCAGACGGAGAAACGCCGGTCCGCGTCAAAACGATGCCGCTGTTCTGGGTGTGCATTCTGCCCTACTGCACGAACACGATGCCCGCCGTCTCCGTGTTCTTCCTCTTCCTCGAGCGCAACATCGCGCTCTTTCTGCCGTTCCACTACAAAACGTGGAGCGAGGGCAGGAGGCCGGTCGTTGCGACGCTCTGTGCGATGCTGGCAGTGCTGGTGCCGAACCTGGCCGCCCCACTGGCGCAGATGCCCGCGGAGGAGGAGACAGGCGAGAACACCCAAAAAATCTTAAGAATTAAAATTAGTTTTTGGCCAAATGTTCACTAATAACATATTATCCCGTTCTCAGAGTGCACCACGTTCACTTGCCTTTTGCACGACCAAACCGTGTACCAGGCGACCAAAGTTATTTTCGGCGCTTTGAATTTGATTGCCGGCTGCGCATTTTTGATTCGTCTAAAAACCATGCAGCACCACCAATCCTCCCACTTGAAGGTAAATGAACATTTTCCGGATTTTAGAATTCTCCCTTTCAGGTGAACAAATTGGCGGTTGTCGCTCTGGTCAGCGAATTCGCGCTCAGCTTTGCCCCGCAATTCGTTTTCCTGCTTCTCCAGAAGGCGAGCAAAGACCAAACGAGGGCTCTTCCCCCATTGAATCCACTCATCTTTCCCCGTCAGAAGACCTTCCCGGCGTTCAACCCGTTCACGGTCAGTCTGGACGGACTTCTCTTCGCGCTGTTCTACTGGAGGATCGTGCGGAAACAAAGCGGCGCCACCGCCGCCACTTTCGGCAAAGCGCAATTGACAAACCAATCAAACAGGGCAGCAGAACGCCTTTGAGACTGGAAAACCACTCTTTAAAATGTCATGTGTCCCTCTTGTACATTGCATTTTTGCATTGGAGCCTCAAATCAAGAGGAGTCCGATTTTCTCGTCTCCTCCGCAAACCGTGGATTTCAGGGTCGAGAGCTGTTGATTCGCGACGCGATGTTGTTGTTGTTGTTTGAGGGGGACGGCTTCACGAAGACCACGTTTGTGGGCGCAGGCTCAGGCAAAATGCCGAACAGTGAGCGCAGCTCTTTGCGCAAAGCGCGCCGATGTTCAGTGCTTTAGCCAACCAATTTGTTCGGCAATTGTTTGAGAGTTAAAATTGGATTGCCTGGTCAAGTAGAGGACTGGAACGTCGACGGCGCCGCAGAGGCAGACGAAGCTGTTGACCAGGTTGAAGAACACCGAGTTCTGGACCACGGTGGCGTCTGTGTAGCTGAGCAGTACAAACGCGTATCCGACCAGTCCGCTGGTCCAGCCGAATGCCTGAATCCGGTAGTGGACGCTCTCCGAAACATCCACTTCACTCACTTGCAGAGAGACGATGATGAACAACGACTTGAACATGGGATGGTTCCAGTTTCCTGGGAGAACAATTAAAAATAGGTATGTAAATGGGCCCTTGGCTTCCGAATTCCATCCAGTTTGACTTTTACCTTGTTGCTGGAGGGCGCCACCCTTGGCAAGGGTTCTGCGCAATCTGGTCCAGATGAAAATGTAGCTGCCGACGGAGGCCCAAATGAAGCCCAGGTTGATGGCGCTGACCATATAGGAGGCCGAAGGGCCCAGCGCCTCGCCCATTCGACAAAATGTTGCACTGAAAGGGCCATTTGAAATTGGACCAAGTGTATTTAAATAGCGGGCGGTGCATTTTTTGTCTTACCTTGTGTCTGTGGAAGAGTCGAGGCCGTTCTTCAAGATGGCCCCTGCCACAAAGAGAGGGTAGAGGACGGTCAGCGAGCAGTGTGCGAACAAATATTTGTTCTGGTCTCTGCCGGCCAGCCTGGAAATGGAAGAATATTTCGCTTCTAAATCCGATTGATTCTGATGACCACAGGGGCGCGACCACGCTGAGCAGACGGTCGAGTGCGATTGCAAACATGGTCGGGAAGAGCAAATTGGACAGCGAGAACGGCACCAGCTGGAGCAGTGCGCACTGGAGGGTGCGTGGGTAGGCCACCCGGGGGTAGGCAAAGGCGAAGAACAGGGGCAGAAACGCGTCCAGAAAGCCGAACACGCAGGCGCCCGAGTAGAACGCGATCAGCACGGCGCAACTGCTGCTGCGCAAAAATCTGGAGCAAAAGTATTGTAAGTCCGAATGGTTTCCCAAAACGGACTTGTTCCTGGCGGTGGCCACGATCAGCCAAATGTCGAGCACAATGCCGGCCACGCAGACCAGTGCATTCAGCACGTAGGTGGCCTTCAGCAGCGCCGACTGGGCGCACAGCTCGAATTTGTCCACCATCCGCAGGCAGTGGCGGAGGAAACGGGCACCGATGAATTCTTTGGAACGCCAAATACCCGTTCAAACTGAATTTGTGACTTTGGTTGCGTGAAAATTAGACGAATCAAAAACCGTTTTTCTCCCATTTCCCAGAACAAACAATCATTGTTACGCGTGAGAAACCGCTGAGATGTGACTGGCAAATTCCCATCGTTTTTCAATTCTCCGAAGGAAGTGGAATTATAATAATTGGCCGCGTGGGAGTGGAGGAAGACCCAAGAACGAATTGGCCGCTGAATGCAGCCGAAATTCGAGTTAATTCAGTGAAAATACGGTCCACTTATCTGGACCGATTGATTTCATTTCCGGGAGCATAAAATATTTGAAAGAACAAAACAAAACAAATAAAATATGGAAGGGATTCGAAGAATGCTTTTCTCGAAATATGCCACCGGAGCTTGGAAGTGTGCACGGCATTTGCCAAATGCGGAACACGGTTTGTAGGCACTTCCTCCCCAGCTACACCCACATTTTGTCCTTCCTGGCATTTCAAAATTGTGCGTACAAATCCAGGAATTTCCGCTCTTTTGAGTTTTGACGGCAAAATGCAAATTTATGTTTTCAATCCAATCCAATGAAGATTATCTTTGACTGGATTTCAGAGCAGAACGTCCCAATCAATGCCATCGCTTGCGGTAAGGCAAACAATGCCTTGATGCGATGGAAGAATTATTCGAATTTCGAAGTCAAATCAAATGTATAATTGCTCGGTGCAACAGTTCTTAATGTCTCAAACATCAAACTATGTATTATTAATTTGAGAAAATGTGAACTGTGCTCAACAGGTACAATTAATAACTAATAACTAATACTCACTCTGACAAACTCTCGCGCCTGCTACATATAGCTAGCTATTCCATTCTTTATTTTCATTCCCAACATTAGCATTCGCTTTTCCTTCCTTGCCCTGTTTTATGAAATCGATGCACAATTTGGTTTGCTCTGTCTGCGAACGCAATTTCAAAAGCAAATACCCCATTGCGCGCAACTGCGAAGGTTTATTTATTCAATATATGTAGCACAACAGGAGCATTTGATTTCAGCGTGCAAACAGTTCTTCCGACGAGTCGTGTCCAACTGCAAGTTGTACGAGTGCAAGTGGGCGGGCAAGTGTCCCTCCGGCCGGTGTTCCGGCTGCCGTCTGGACAAGTGCCTCCTGGTCGGCCTCAACCCGCGCGCAGTCCCGCCGCTGCCCCTCCTCGAGGAAGGGTCCCGCTTGTACCTGGAGGAGCTGGACCGGCGAAAGGCAGAACTGGCGCAAAGGATGGAAACGGCGGTTGCCATGGTGGGCAGGAACAGAACTTTTAGTGACGTGGATTGACTTGTTCTTCCAAATTCAGAGGCACCCTGTTGTTGTGGTCGACCATAAAATGACTGAAACTGGGCGTTGTTTGTCCGAAGTAAAGCGAATCGAGGAAAAAATGGATCTATTCTTTGAGCACAAGACAGTCTTCAGAGAAGGATTTCTGGAGCAATTTGCGTCACTCAAGGAGTTGATCAATTTTGGCAGTGAAATTCTGTGCAAATTCGACAATTACATGGTAAGCCCAAATTGGAACCAGATGAAAGGGAAAGGGATTTCTGCAGACAAAATATGCCGATAATCGATGGGGGCCAGAGCAGTCCAGCACCGAGGAGAAGTTCAATCGCCCGTTTTTCGGCTTTGACAATCCAGATATTCGGCCTCTGGTTTCGGTGGTTGCCATGTCCCAAATGCTGCCCAATTTGCCTCTGCTCAGCATTGAGGACAAGGTTTTGGGCGCTTTGCTTCACGTTTTATTCTGGAATAAGGCAGGTCTGTCTGCTCAGCTATGTGGGATTGCCCGTGCTGGACTGCATCTCCCGATTCCACCCGACTCGCAAGAATCTGCCGATGTCCCTTTACCCGTGCGGATTCCGTCCCAGGGACTACTTCAGAAGGCACCAGCTCTACCGGGGAGACCAAATGTGAGAGAAATGTGGGAGTTTCGAATAATCTTCAACGGCATGCAGTGTACAAAACCTGGCGGAAGGCATTTACATCAGGGCACTGGACGTATTCGACCGCGTCAAAATGAGCACCGAGGAGTTCTTGTTGCTCCGGGCAATTCTATTTTCACATTCCGGTATCAACCAGTGCTCCACAACAGCACGCATTATTTGCATTTAGCCGCCCCCGGCCTCTCGTCCCACGGCCAGACAGTGTTGCGGAAAGAGTCCGAGAGACTGGCGCGGATTCTGATGCACTTCTCGCAGAGCCGCCGCGGCGAGTTGGAGGGCGCCCGTCGCTACGCGGAACTGATGTGCCTGGCCGAAAATGTGTTCCACTGCGCCAGGAGAAGGAGAGAGTTCTCCACTTACGTGATCGTCGTCACCGACAGAGAGGCCTACGAGCGCGAGTTTCCGAAAGGGCTGAAGCCGATGGTCAACGCGGAAATGCGTTGAAATTTTCTCATCAGTCATCAACGAACAGATGCATTATACGGCAAGATTAGTTTCCCACCCAGAGAATGATATTGCGGAATCACATTTATCCAATTTTGAAAAACGAATGGAGCTGTTTCAAAGGCCCTCCGGCATCGGAGTGACGTTAGTGAATGTGAGTGCCGTGCAGTTGGATATGCTCCACGGGGAGCTCGCCTTGCCCCAGCTGGAGATGCTCACGTTTGTGAACTGGCTGTCCTTCAGTCGGCTAATGCTCGCAGGCTTCGCGTTCCTGATGCGCACCGCGGCAAATGACACATTTTGGTGGAACGTCTCCGCATAGGGCAGCGAGGCGTCCCCGCCGTCGTAGCCGTCCACGGCAATCATCGGCCCTCCGGTGGAGGCGTTCCCATTGTCCACACTGACTCTGGCCACCGCGATCTCGTAGAAACGTGCTGACGAGGAAGCGTCCTCGAACTCGTTGCTCCCAGCACTGTAGGACAGCGTCAGGATGAACGGACTGCTCGCGCTGCCCCCATTCGAGAACACTCTTCCGCCAGCGCTCACGTTGTTGCGAGTGCCAACTTCGCGCATCGCAATGTCTCGAAACAACACACGGCGTACCCCACCGCCGGTCACCGGAGTGCTCTTTATGCGCAGGCCAGTGTCCGTCAGAAAGGCAATATTGTCCTGGATAGATGCCAACTTTTGATTGATTGCCCTTTTGCTCTCCCCACCTCCGCCAGAATGTCCTGAATCCACGCCCCAGTGTGGCTGCCGGTGACGATGGCGCCGTGTCCCTCGCGCAGATAGTTGTTGAACACCCAGGCGAATTGCTGCGCTGGCTTGCCCTGCTCGTAGTCCTTGCCCTGGCCAGACGCGAAGTTGATGCAGTCGTCGCCGGTGTCCAGGAAGTTGTTGAACACGACTGCGTTCGCACTGTTCCCAAACTCGACGCCGTCAGCATTGTTCACGTCGAATGTTTGGGTGATCGTGTCGGCGAACACCTTAAAGCGAGATCCAGTCCAGTCCCTTGCCAGTTCCCGACTGACCATGTTTTCACTCTCCAGGAACATAATTCCGTGGAATGCCGGGTTGGTGAGTCGCAGGTCGCCAAAATAAATGTTCCTCACTCCCCGGAATGTGGCCAAACTGGAGCGCCGGTTGGAGTAGAAGTTCGCATTCTGGGCGCCCGTGAAGGTGCCGCCCACTTCGGCCTGCGCAGCCTCCATCTGGGAGCGGGCCAGAACTCCCAGACTGCTCCACTTGGTGGCAGAACCGGCGTCAAACTGCGCCAGAGTGTTGCCCACTTCGTCCACAATGTCCGCCTTGCGCAGCCAGCCACTGCCGTCCAAAGTGCCCCTTCCCGTCACGCGAATGTTCACAAATGCCCCGCGCGTCTCGTCGTAGCCCCGATGGTCCGTGAGGGCTTTGGGACCGTTGCGATGCGCCTGCACTTTTCGTCCATAGACCATAGAGTCCAGGCCCTCACCTCGCTGAGCGCATTGAGCAGAGAGGGCGGACGCCTGTCGTCGGTGGGGTTGTTGAAGTAGGAGTAGATCTGGTAGCCGGCACTCAGCGGGTAATCGCTGGAGTTGGCAGAGCCGAGCAGGGTGGCCCCCTCGGCCACCTCCAGGGTCATGTTGCTGCGCAGGAACAATGCGCCCGTGAGGAATGTCCCTCCGGAGGGAATCAGCACCTTGCACCCGTACGCAGAGCTGGACCCTTTGGCGCACAGATCGACCGTCTTCTGGATGGCCGCGGTGTTCAGGGTTTTGCCGTCCCCGACCGCCCCAAATTTGGACACTTCGTACACCTGCAGAGGCATCAGACTCACTCTTTTGGAGCGCAATCGAGGCCACCTTTGCATATTCGGGTGCCGTCTTGTGCACCACTTTTGCGCTGTCCCTCGACTCCGTTCCTTCCGAATCCACCGATCGGACTGTGAACGTGTAAACGGTGTTCGGCTTCAACCCAGTGACGCGAAATGAGCGGATCCCCACTCGCGTGTGAAAACGGGACGCATCTTCCGCGTAGAAGGCGTCGAAGTACCGCTTCACGGGCGAGGCAGAGACATTGTTTGCACTGCCCAGTCTACGGCCGTTCATGTACACGTTGTAGTCGACCACCCTTTCATAGGCGTCAGGCTTGTTCCAGACCAGCGTGACCGAATTCTGGTCAAAGGCGAGCACAGGCACGCAGGGACTTTGCGGAATGTTTGTGCCAGAGCCGAAACTGGAACGCACATTACCAGCTCCGCAGGGAGCAGTTACCGCTGGAAACAATTGACTTGGACTCCAATTCCAACATTTCACGGGCGAACCAACTTACTTTGGGCGTTTGCCGTCGAAAGTGTACCGAAGAGGAGGTTAACCGAGAGAAAGCGGTGCAGCATTGCTGAGGGGAATGCGGGGTATTCTGAGTTATGCGGTTCAGTGCTGATTTTTGACTGAACATTGCGATTTTAAGGGCAGAATGTCTGATGCCAGCTGAGCAAATGCGTTTGCCAAATTAGACCCGGTTGGGTCATTTTGGTTTAGATTCTCGTGCGTGATGTGCACACATAAAGCGGCGGTTGACGCATTCGGCAGAACGCGAATTCCCGGGCATTCGACCAAACTATGGGGAAGCCAAATTCGTCGTCCGTGGAGATTGGGTACTGGGGCATCCAGCTCCACAAACACAATAACTTTTCGGGGCATTCTAGCTCAATTCTGCCTCAAAATCAAACAAACGGAATCCGAAAACCAACCATGGAGATTAGTAAGTGCACTTCACAAAATGATCTTTTACAAATTTATCCGCCGTTTTTCGAAACAAGAGTGCACCAGACATCAGAAGTAAGGATCATCGTCGTTGTTTCGTCATGCGGCCCAAAAGGGAGGAAGTGAGTGCCACTGTGGCAAGAGCGGTGCAGCAAAATGCACTGTGAATTTAGGTCAGTACTCAAATCAATAAACATCACCACTACCTTGCGATTGCGCAAAATGCACAGCAAATTGTGGCTGTGTCCGCCAACCAGGCGAGAGAGTTCTGTGCCGCCGTCTTCAGCACACTCTGCTGATTTCCCCAGATGGCGCAAATTGCGGACGAGAGCAGACATCGAGACAGCGAATGGCACATGGAGATTAGGGCTATGGCCAGCATGGCGGAGTACAAAACTGCCAAACAGAATTGGACCAATTCACGCACGAACCCAACACGCAGTAGGCCGAATTTGAGCTGCAAAAAACAATCGAACATTTGCAAGCAATGCAAAAAGTGCAAGTTGTTGGGCATTTTACCAGCCGTCCCATTTGCCTTTCGGCTTCCACTGCTCGCGCGTCTCTGATGTGCTCTCGGCCGAACGAGGCCCTGCAATTGGGGCAGCTGCCCTCGATGGAGAGCCATCGCTCAATGCACCGGCGGTGGAACGTGTGGAAGCACTTCGCCAGTCCGACGTCCAAACGGTCGCTTTCCAGGCAAATTGGGCACTCGTCCGTGCCGGCAACTAGTGCCCCGAATTTGTCTTGGTCCGTCATTTGAAAATGTGAGTAATCGGAATGAACCAAGGAAGATGCAATGTAAATAGTACTAAATAATTGCCTCATTCAAATGGACCGAACGCTGATTGCCATTTCCCGCACAATGGAAAGGAGGACTCGATTGGATTGAGAAGATGGACCGAGGCAAAAATAGAAATACGTACAATGTACAGATCGATAAATCGCCTGGACGACTGCCCCAGCGGCCACCTTGTTCTGCTGGCTGGTCGGGAACAGTTTCGCCAAAATCGGGAAGTGCGCGTTGAATCTGCAGCGATACTCCTTGCTGGAAAATGGATTGCTGTTGCAACTTTAGTGGAATATTCAATATTCAGTATTCAGAATTGACCTCGTGAAATACAGAACCGGCGCATTGGCGCTGTAGACTGCGATTGTGAGGAGGGACAGGGACACCGAGGTGCCAGTGCGGACGAACACGCTGAGCGAGGGCAGGTACGAGAAGGCCAGCTGGATGCCGAGCCGGAAGAACACTCCGACCAGGTTGACGCAGATCAGGACCAGCAGAGACTTGATCAGGCTCCTGTTGATGGTCGCGATCGCTATCGAGAAAATGTCGTTAGCCATCTTCTGCCATTCATTCATTGCCTTGCGAGTCTGCCTTCAAGTGGAACACGACCAGCCAGACGAGGACGTAGGTGCCCATCATGGTCCCGCTCAGCGAGAGTCCCACCGTCTTGAGCACTGGCCCCATCCCGCCTTGGGCCATCGTCTCGGTGGAGCAGATCACCATTCTGGAATTGGCGTGTGCACCCCAGTCCACTTTTGCGAAATGCCTACAGTTCCTTGGTGGTGCCCAGCCAGTCAATGTAATACACCAAGAATGAATAGACTCCGTCGCACAGCAGAACGAAATAGGCCAGCGCCAGAGCGTGGCTTTTGTTGCGCTTTTTGTACCTGCAAAATGGATGTCCGATTGAAGACATTGGGGATTTGGGGATTGTTCCCACCAAACTGGCAACAGAACGGCGAGAAGTCGATCGAATCCGGTCAGGACCATTGTCATTTGGGCCGCTTGGCCGCACATGCACAAGGGAATCAGAACCCAAAAGCAGTACTGGTAGGGCATGAAGGGGACGCCGCTCAGAACGCTGGCGAAGGAAACGTAGAAACTGGCATCTTGTAGAATGGACAGGAAGCTCTCGGTCGCCAGCAAAATGTTGCAGATGCCGTGCAGGGACCTGGAAATATTTCGTTTAGACGTGGTTGAGATGGGCCATATTGATTGTGGGGCATTGTTCGGCTTACTTGTGCCTCCAAGTCACGTACACGAGGGACACGTTGAGCAGCAGGCCGATTGTGGCCCAAAGGGCGCGAGTGCCGTAAAAGCCGAACAAAATCCACCATTAGGGGCCATCGCTCTGCTTGAAGTATTGGTACCACTAAACGCCAAGTGGCTTTGGGTTCCGCAATTTCCAACAACACTCACCAAGTCAGCAGAAGCGTTGTAGGCCATTCATTTAAAGTTTGAACTAACCACAAAGTGAATTTTGCTCAAAGGCGAACTTTCGCTTAAAATTCACACATTTATGCACCGCTCCAATCACTAGCAGCTGTGTTTTGGTTGGAAAGTCAGTGCACAGGAGAAGCAAAAAGTCCCTTCAAAGTGTCAATTTCAGTGTCGATAACGAGAATTGATGCCGAGAGGCAGAACTTGACAGCGGTAATTTTGTATAATTGCAGTTCCCGTGGATGGAAACCCGGTCACCGAGTAAACTGACGTTTGCCTATTTGGTTGGAAATTGAGGGCAAGATGCTCTTTCAACATGCCAATTTTCATTAGAGCCGTTTACTATTTGGATGAACAGTCTGGGAGGTGTTTGGAGATGGTAATTTCAGCGGAAAAGTGCATTGTAGTAAAATGTTTAGTGAATCAGAGTTGCAGTTGTTTTCATCGAGAAGGTTTTGGCCAACTCTCAGCATTTAAACACGCTAATGTGGTTGCTAGTCGAATAGTTGATTCACAAGTAATTGGCCACTCGTGTCTGCTCAATGCCATTCCTTCCTATTGCTCCTCTTTCTCGGCGCTCTTCTCTCCAGAGGCACTGTCCTTGTCCTTCCCCTTGTCCTTGTCCTCGCCCTCTTCGACGTACACAGCGTACGAGGTCCTCTCCGCAATGGCCTGCACGTTGTCCAGGCCGGTCTTGGCCAGCTCCTCTTTCACCTGAAGACCTTTACCATTCTCACTCTCTCTGATACCACCTATTTCGGTTTTGCCTTGTCCGACTGCGCCTTCACCGTCTCGTCTACCTTCCCCGCCTTCTCCTGGGGCGTCATCTTGGCGTCCTTCGCAATCTGGACGATCTTTTCCACCGCCTCCCCGGCCTCCTTGGACACTTCCTTTTTCGTCTTGGCGGCCAATTCGGACAGCTTCTTCAGGGCCTTTGCCTTTGCGGCGGCAATCGACTCGACCGCCGACTTCACCTTTGCGTCCTGCTCCTTCAGGTTGTCGAACGACTCCCTCTGGTCCTCCGCCGTCTGCTCCTCCAGCGTCTGCAGCACCGTCTTCAGTTTGTCCGCACTCTGCTCGTCCAGCTTCATTTTCTTCAGACTGCCGCTGGACTGCACTTCGGGTGTGGGCGCACTCTCCGAAACATTGAGCACTGGTCCGCTCACCTGCATTTGGCGGTGGTTTCAGGATTTTAGCCCATTCAATTGGAATTGCATGTTTTGGAATTTTAGCAATTTCTTTGAAGGACACCCACATAAACGGTGAAGGCTTCGAATGCGGCGCCAGGCACAGCGAAGAAGGCACTGACGGCGATCAGCGAAATGCAGACGAGACTGCGAATACGGAGCATTCTGCTGAAATGACTGTGGTCCTAATGGCCTCCATTTGACAATTTTTAAGCAACAGAGGCCCAATAAATCATCGAATCTGTTTGGCCAGCGATTGCGCGCAAATTGCGTTTTGGTCTTTGCCTTTTCCCATTACAATCTTGTGGGGAGGGAAAATGCAACCGAAGGTCGTCTCCCGAATCACACACAGCAAAACTCAGAGACTGGCGAATGGCTTAAGAAAAAGGACGCTCGTCCCATCGAATTAATATGCATTGGTTCTTAATCTAACCCGTCAATTGACATCAGCATCAGCAGATATGTCGCAATTCGCAACTACCAGAGAGAATCACCTTTTTCATTCAATACCATCATTTTTTATTTTTGGTGCGGTGGGCTGAAGCAGAAAATTGAACAGTCGAACAAACACTACGCAATTGATCAATTTTGAGGCACTCCAATCATTGAGAGATGGGGGTGGGTGGACGTGGCGTAGGCAAAACAGAGTGTACCCGCTGTCCAGGTACCAGATCCGCAAGGACATCTCCGCCGTCGAGATGAGGGACCGGATCCGCGAACAGCGGCAATCGAATGCACAGAGTGAGTGTTCAGTGGCAATTGCCCGTTTGAATTGGCCCAATTCAGGCGAGTGGAAAGTGGCTCTGAGGGAGATGGTGGCCCAATGGGAGAAGATTGAGTCCAAAAAGAAGCTAAGGCCCAGTGTCATTGGCCTGCGGAGGCACAGTGGGAATTCGCCCAGCGCAGATCTGATCGCAATGGCAAGATCGCCGAGTCGCCTCAAAATGCTCTATGACGCACTGCGCAACGCCTCACTGGACACACAAGTGGGGCAATTCCATCCGAAGGCGACGTCACATATTTTTGATTGCAAAGGGAACGGACAGCACCGACCTGATCGAGATATTGGTGAGTTTGACGAACGAGAAGAAGCGAGAACTGTTCGCCTGGGATGGCGAGGGCAATTGGGACCTGGCCAGAAGCGAAGCGAACAAAGAGCGATTTTGCGAGGCTCTCCTCACGGAGTGGGAAATAAGCGGTCGATACGGAGAGCTGTTGACGGCCCTCTGCCGCAACTACCGCGACGAAAAGTTCGACTCTGAGGAGGACCAGGCGTACAAAGAGGCGAACACACGCACTTTCTGTTTGCTCTGAGTCCTCTTTTCCACTTTCAGCAGGTCCAACTGCTGTCCGAATTTTCCGCCAATCCTCTCGCAAATGGCCAGAAATTGGGGCCAATCGTCCACATACTGACGCAACTGAACTTTGCGAAATTGCGCCGAATTCTGCACAAAAATATTATGATCAACTTGAGAATCCAAAATGCGGAGGCGGAGGAGCTGGACAAGCTGATCGGCGACCAGCAGCACAAACACTTCTTGGTGCCATAAAATCCAGGGAATTGGGGATCTGCCATTTTCGCAGAAACTGCTCATCTCCTTGATGCGCGACGCGCAGTATGGACGGCCGCGGATGTTCGCATGGCTTTTGCGCGAAAAACTGCAAAAGCTGGACGCGGACCCGAACCACGCGGACTCGTTCGGCGACATTTCGCGCATCCTGCTCTCGAGGGCGGCAATCGATCTGGTATAATACGTGGGTCGGGAACGAGAGGGGACTGGAACTGAGTCCCTTTGGAGGCGGACATCAACGAGGAGTTCATGGTGGTGGTGGGGAGCAACAACGACCTGCTGAAGCAGTTCAGTCTGCGAAGAGACCAAACATGCGAGGAGCGTTCCGGAGGCGACAATTGCGCCATTTTCAAGGCCTACACCCAAATAGTCGAGTGGGCCCTTGAGAAGGACCAACAGTGGAGGGAAAAGCGTAAAAGGAACTGAGCCAACGGGGTCCACGGGATTGGTCCGAAGTCCGAACCACGCTGTCGTTTTCTCTTTCTTCGATTTGTCCGAATCCTCCGAAATCCACTTGCTTTTTTGTATTTACCCAAATGCACTGGTTTTTGAAATTTTGGTTTAGAATCAGTAAAATAAAAAAAAAGTTGCGATATTTTCATTTTTAGAAAGAACCCGGTCTCAATGATTTTTTAGTAAACCACCAAAAAAAATGCCAAGCAAAAATAAATGTCGAAAATCATCGTAAAAAAAGAAGGAAGAGCAAATGAATGGTGAAAGTGGTCGCTGGTCAGCACATAGAGTAGCCAGTGACCGGTCTCAAAGGAGTGTTGTTTTCTTCCGCCGCTCCATGTTGCATCGGCACTCGGCCAGGTTGGCGCAATAAACGGCGGCGTAGGAGAGTCCGGCGAATTTGCGGTCCGCGATCAGCTCGTTCACGAACAGCACCTCCTTCATCAGCTTCGGCAGAGTGTACTGGTTGCACTCCTTGTCCTTGACCAGGGGCTTCGCGTGCAAAAGGGGCACTTCTTCCTCGTTCGGCACTCAAAATAGAGAAACACATAAACTGGGCGTACAATTGGCGGAATACCGTTGTCCAACGGGTACTTCAGCTGGAAGTGGCTCTGGTACGCGAATGCCCGTGTGATTCTGGCCTCCAGATTCCCGGTTGCCTGTGCCAGTTCATTCGACAGCTTTCGCCGCATCAGGAACAGAGAGCTTCCGTTTTTGATTTTGCGCATCAGCACATTCACGTTTGCCTCGATGGCCCTGCTGGCGCCGCCCAAGTCCAGCACGTAGTCCACCCAACCGGCCAGGGCACTGGCCAGCTGTTTCCAGTCCCGGCACGACACCACGTTCACCTTGGGGAGGTGGCGAAAGTGCGAGGGCCAGTCAGTGCTCACGGGGTGCGATTTGTTGTCGGGGCCAGTGCTGAGGAGGGACACCTGTCTGGGCAGCAAGTCCTCCTCATTCTCCTCATCCTCCTCGCCCTCCTCTCCGCACTTCCACGCGTCCAGGTCCAGGTCTCTCCAGTTGGGGTTCTGCACTGCGTCTCGGGCAAAGTCAATCGTTTCCTCCATCTCGGACTGCAAGAAACGGGATTTGCTGCCGGACCAATCTCTGACAAAGGCACTACCAAATCGTCCAGTGCCGAGTTGATTTTGGCGACGATCTGGTTGAAGTTGCGCACTTCTTCGCGCAGTCTTAGGCCATCGCTCGCGTACTTCGCGTGTTCTGGGCGTAAATGCTCTAGGCTTGAAATGTTCCGCAATGTCCCAACCGTAGTCTATTCCGCCGAATGGGACCGCAAAATCGCCCTCCCCAATGCCGCGCGAAAGCGCCAAAATTGAGCAGAAAATGGAAAGCAGAAAAATAAACATAATAATAATAGTAGTGGATTTCTATGAATGGATGCCGAAGGGAGTGGGAGGGCTTTTAGCCAATCCTGTTTGCGCAGGCACCAAATGGTGATGTCTTTTTGCCGAGTGTGGGCGGCCAAAACCCCCCATTCCCGGGGAAAACATTTCCGATGGTGCCCATCCATGGATGGATTCACACAAAATGCCAATTGGGTGGTGGGTAGGCCCACGAGGGACTGCTCCTTGGTGGGCGTCTCCGCCCAGTCATTGATTCGGCCCAATTGCACTTTAGCGGAGCAGCAATTGAGCCGATTTATTTTAGAATTATCAATTCTCACTTGTTTTTTGATATTCAAGTTTCTAGATCCAATTTTGCATTTGGAAGTTCCCACTCGCCACACCATTAACAGCAGTAGTAGCGGTCAACGTTCTCGCGTCTCTCTCTCTCCCCAAGCAAGGCGAAAATAGCGCCTATCGATTGGAGTATATTTCCTGGTTCAGAGGGAGTTTCAAAAAAACTCAAATAAAGATTGAATCTCATGACGTCGCCATTGCGTTTTCCCATTTCATTTGGAAGAGTTGTGTATAGTTTAGATTCGTTTGTTTTGCTATATTGGAAATGCGAGTACCAGAAATACAGCGGATTGGTTCAAATTGTGGGGTGACCGTTTGGGCCACACGCCACACTACACAACAGCCACAAAGTGTCCAAGGAGACATTTATCTGTGGGTTCTGCGGTTCACGTGACATCAGCTGATGGAAAGTGCCAAACAGGGCCTCGTCAGAATTGTAACTTATTGCCGTATCTCGCAACAACCAAAATGGGTGCTTTTATATTATTTGTTCTCTTCGGCCATTTTTTCGCTTTCAAAGTTCGAAACACACATTTAGATTTAGACTGGAGCCCTTGGGAAATTGGTGCCGTCAGATTTGGCCGTGGGAACCCAAAATAAAATATCAGTCCCACCCAACAGCAATAGAAACCTACATAAAAAGTAAAAACACGTTTCCGCCGCTTTCATTTCTGACCAAAGTTCGTCGTCCAACAACCGAGACTTTGTATCCGCGGCATTCGCTGATTCGTGTTGAGGAGCACCGAGTGCCCCAACAACACTTCCATAAATGGGCAGCATCTGGAGTGTGGCGATTGCGCATTCACTGGTGAAGTTGTGCATAATTGGCGCAGTCACCTGCTGTTCTGGCATCTCCTTTGTCATGCGCATGAGAAAGTAGTTCCAACCAGGGCCCATCCATTTCCTCCCGTTCGGACAGCTGAAAGCCAAAACGGCATTTGCAACCCGATCTTTTCAGCGCCCTTCGAGCAGAGAGAGACCGCCGCCATGCTGCTGCTGTGGGTGGCCCAACTGGACTGGGAGCCGTTCCTGCTCGCCATCCTGATCGGCCTCCCTTCGGCCGTGCTCTACTCGTACCAGATTTCGATGGTGGCCCGCCACTGGAGCAAGTTCAACTCCTCCTTCTACATCCTGTTCATCAACAGGGCAATTCTGGTGGGATCCTGGGCTTAATTTGCCTAGTTTTATTCTTTCCCAAGAACTTGCTGAACCTTTTGGCCTCCTACCTGGGACAGCGCTTCTTCAAACTGGGCCTTTTCATGCCCTTCTACTGGGCCCTGCCTCGCATCGTGAACTGCTTCTTCTATTTTGCGCCCTACTACTTCTTCCACGCCGAGAATTTGGCCAACTTCTTTCTGCTGTTGAACCGCCTGAGCAGCATCGCCCATCCGCAGCACTACGACCGAGTGGACAAATGCAATTAGTTCGCCTTTTAGTGAATTTCTGCATTCAGATTTGGCGTCGTCTGCTGCTTCCCGTGCTCTCAGTCATCACCCTGGGGCCCTTGGCCGTCACGATGAAGTCGTTTTTTGTGGACACCTTTCTGGTCAAAGACCAGAACGGGACTGGGTACACGCTCAAATACGAGTACTACCCGGGGTACAAGGTGCCCACGGGGACTGGGAACTCCTGAACCAATTCCCCCAGGAGTGGATGCCGATGTTCTGGCGCTACGGCGACAACTTCTACGCCGCTCTGGGCGCCCTGGTTTTCCTGGTCTGCTGCCTCAGCCTGAACCTGGCCACAATTCTGTACTTGCGCCACAAAAAGGTTCCCGTTTCGGCGAACAGCGCCAGCGAACAACGCAAACAAGAGGTGGAGAGACGTCTGACCGTCTATGCGCTCCTCTCGTTTCTCGGCCAACTCATGATGGCTTTGTACTATGTGAGAGCGACATTTCAAATTTTGCTGAAATTGGTTTGGGCAGATGTTCCGCTACTGGCAAGGGTCCATCGTGAAGTCGCGGTTGGACGCGGAGACCTACCTGCTTCTGAGCGAGATTGCCTACAACCACTACGGCTGGGTCAGCGACCTCAGCACTGTTGCGCTGCCCGCCTGGCTGATGCTCTGGGCCAGCGTCAGAGTGCGCAGGCACTTCATGCTGGACACGCTCAATTTGGTCAAGTTTCTGCGAAACTGCAAAAGGTGCGAAAGCCCTAATCAAATTCAATTTGAGAAAATCCCCAGGTCGGACACTTCTCTGACTCCGGTGACCCTGCTCGCGGTGAAGAGCCAAATTCAGCACATGCACAACAAAAACCACGCGAGGCATATGGCGCCTGTGGAAGTGGTCGAAAATAGAAACGGGATGGCATGATTCTAGCACAAAAATTGTTTCGAAAATAGAAACACTTTATCGTGATTGAATTGAATGCACACTCCTTTCGTTCAATTTGGACCATTTTACTGGTTGGGCACGACAATTCTGTGGGAGGACAGGGCGAGGGAGGTGCTCCGAGTGGGCGGGTGCATCGGCTCTCGCCCGTCCGGGGGAGCCTTTGGCTTCTGCTGGGCCGCTCTGTTGGGCGCCCTGAGGAATACCAAGGCGTAGAACGCGGAGCAGAGGGCCGAGTCCACCGCGATCAGCATGCTGTCCAGGGTGCCCACGTATTGGGACAGAGTCTTGTGCGTGGTCTGACAGTGGGGGACACAATTCCATACCTAACTATCCGTTTACTTGGACGCACCAGTTGCAGGACGAAACTGGCATTTGCGGGCAGGACGTTGAAGAGCACCTCGCAGATAATGGTGAACTTGACCACGCGATTCTTCTGCGAATCGGGAGGACTACATTTTGCGGGCAAATGCCGAGTGCACTCGCCACTTTCAGCTTTGCCATTCCGCGAAGAGAGTGGATGAAGAAAATGTTGCACAAAATGTCCGCGTACCCGAATGCCAGTTTCATGCTGGTCTGCGGCTTGAACTTGAACCGCGGCGCAATGCACACCAACGGGTCGCAGCGGAGCGCTGAAGTTTTTGGCGGAAGGCAAAAAACGTTGTAAATAAATTACCCTTTTCTGGGTCCAGCGGCAGTTCCCGGAGGAAAAAGCTGAAACCGAACGCGTAAAGCGAGAACGCCATCACGAGCGCGACGGGAACTACGAGTTTGCGGGCCCTGTTGATCGGCATTTTGAGCGCCATTATGCGCTCAAAGGTGAGAAAGAGCACGAAGAAGGGGCTGATGCCGGCGTAGTAGTTGCCGCTGAGGGCGTAGAACCAGAAGAGCAGTTGCAAGTGCTGCGCGGGGGCGAACAGCTTGAACACCTGAGGCAACATTACGCTGTTTTGGAGAGTTGGTCCATCACATTTTGGGCGACGGCCGGAACACTGGACAGGGTGCACAGCGAATGCAGCGCTAAATAGAGCTGCAGCACGCTGGCAATGGGCGTCCGTCTGGGCCCACTGCGGTTGGAGGAGTACAGCAGCAGGGCGTTCAGAGAGAGCATCGCGCACTGGGCCGCCAGCATCACGCAGTTCTCGCACCTGGCTGCGATGGAGAGAAAGCGCCGCGAGGGGAATCTGGCGGCGGCTGGCGAGTAAATGTACACGGCGGTCCCGTTCATGCGCTGAAGTGGATACGTGTTGGGCTTGAACTCTGAACTCTCCCAGTTCTCATTTTGAATGCCAATGTTCCCAAATTTGTTCAGAAAGGAACTCATTTGGGCCAAATGTGAATGAGGGGGAGTTCTTTTGCGAGAGGACCCGCTGCAGAGGAAATTGCCAAAAGGCGATGGGCCGAATTTAATTTGGCCGAGAGCACCCGGGAAGAACTGGAAGGGAAACACAAAACAACAAACAGAGTCTGGCCATCTCCATTAAATGGGAAAACAGATGCGTGGAAACGGGGCGGAAGAGGACTGCTCCACAAGAATGATGAATATCTTTCTATCTTTGGCCCCAGAATGTCCGGAACAGAGTCAAATGTAAAAGTCCACAGTCGCCGGCCTTAACCTTAACTGTGCCAATTTGGCCGGGAAAGAGAGCGGGAGGGACTGCATGATCTGGAGAGGTCGGCGGAAGGTTCGGGGATTGTTGTTCATTGATTTGTTCTCGGATTCATTCACAATTGGGGCAATTTTCAAAATGGGACTTTGTTGTTAGGGATTGTTCTGCTAATGGTGCACATGGATTGTGGCACATGGCGGTGCGATCTCAGCCCCTGAACCATTGTGCTGTTCTGGATGCGCTCATTTGCGGCGGAGGGCATTCCACAGAGCCAAAAGAGCACACAAATCGTCGAAACGCCGCAAACGGGGACTGCCAACAGCAGTAGATAGCGGGACAGGGAGACAGTCGTGTTCCTGGAACAAAAAGGGCACATTCGAACATGGAGGGATCAGTCAGTGGTGGTCTACCGGACTAGGACCAAATAGCGGTACGCGAACTGGACGGCGAGTCCGAACAGGGCAAAGTTCAGCCAACAGGGGTTGTGCCACCGGCTGGGCCAGTTCCATCACGAGGGCCATCAGGAGGTCCACCACGACTGTCTGGATCAGGATGCGGCTGTAGACGCGCATCTCTTTGGGCGAGCGCTTCAGCACCAGCCACAGGAGGAGGCAGTTGACGCCGATGGAGAGCAGGAAAGAGGCCAGGGAGTTCCACTCGTGCAGATCGCTGATTCCCATTTGCCCCGAATGAAGGCAATTCGACAAACGGAAACACTTTATTCGAACAATGCGTCCCATTTCCGAGAATGTGTTCCATTTTGACTTGTAATTCGTTTCCACTTGTGTGTGCATCCGCGAAATTGGGTGTTTCGATGGAACAGGCGAAATGAATTTGCCTTTAATAGCACAAAAAGGGGCATTTGGCATTTGGAAGAGAATGTTCCAAATTAAAATTAGAGTCAGCCAGTTCACAAACGTGAGCATCTCCAGCTGGGGCAAGGCGAGCTCCCCGTGGAGCATATCCAACTGCACGGCACTCACATTCACTAACGTCACTCCGATGCCGGAGGGCCTTTGAAGTTGTTTTTACTCAAACATTGGACAAATGTGATTCGCAATATCATTCATTCATTCCCCGGGTCCATCCGTCCACTACTGCTCCTTGAGCACCCCGATGACCCCGCATCCGATTCGCTTGCCCGCATTGCCCGTCTTTTTGCTCTCCTCGTTGGCGCCCCTGCCCAGGTCGTCCGCCTTCTCGTGCACCACCAGTCCCCGTCCCAGGATGCTGTTCGGCCCGTTCAGCGCAATCTGCGTGTCCCGGATGTCCACCGCCACGTTGCCTTCGCTCTGAACAAAGCCACAATTGTGTGTTCTTCGGCCGACCAATTTGTTGTTTGCCCACGTCCGCCTGCACATTGCCCAGGTCGCCGACGTGCCGCTCCGCATCGGTCGGCGCCCCGTGAGTCCGTCCGTTCGGATTGAAGTGCGGGCCCATGCCGGCGCAGAGCGCGACCATGTCGCCCATCTGGTGCACGTGGAACCCGTGCAGACCGGGCGCCAGTCCGTGCAGCGAGCCATTCACGCGCAACTGCCCCCCGCCCTCCACCTCCTGGAAATCGACCACGCCGATAGCCCGCATCTGCATCGAGTCGGGCGATTGGACCGCTTGGAACACGTACACTCGGGCCTGAGTCCATCGAGGTTCTAGGCTTCTAGGGTCCGGTTCAGGATTGGCCTGCCTTGGTCACGTGGAGCACGTGGTGGTCGCAAAATGCGGTGGCCAGAAGGGCGGGGAACAGCAGCACAAAATGCAAAGGCATTGATTGGTTGGGAAATGATCTCTGAATCGGTCACTGGTTGTTGCTAACGTCAGTCACTTTACGACCGGAACGATTGGTAGGTACATTTGCGATGCGAATGTGGGGGCTGGGGCAGTCCTCTCCCCTTTTTCCATTCCCCGCGCTATTTGCGCAACCGCATCAACAAAAAATATTGGTGGATGGAGAGCGCGAGAGTGTGAGTCTGCCGCCCGCGTTGCGTGCTCTGTTTGTTGTCAATCGAGCGGGGGCAATCGCTAACAATAAATAATAATTCCATCGCGCAACCCATTCGCCTGTAAATTGTAAACACAAGAAAAGTGGATCCAACAAACGAAACTGCCGAACGCGGGGAGTCTCAAAGACTCAACAGCAAAACGGAGACAGCAAAAATAATGCTTGCTGAATTCGGGAAGGGACTGTTTGTTTATTTTTCGGGTTATAGCGGATTTTCAGCAATTGCCAGTTTGGTGCGCTGGTATACGAAACGTCTCCGGTACGAAACGTCTCCCTTTTATTATAGGTACGAAATGTCTCCGAGGTAATTTTTTTTAATTCTAATATTAGGCTTAGAAATAAGCTTAAGCTTACAAAGTTGCTTGGCTACACATTAGACTAGGACTTAGGCCTAAACGGGGAGAGGTTACTAGTATATTGCATACGGAGACGTTTCGTACGCTCGCCGTTTGGTGAAAAGGGGAAATGGCAAATTATCGCGTCGAAAAACAAATCTCAAACGGCTGTTGCTTTGCTCTTGCATTTGCTATGGATTATGTTTCGCACTGCCGACGTTCATGCGACATTTTCAGCAATGATTTGCCATTCGCTTCAGTCCCATTTCTGTTGGTGACTAATGACTAATGAGCACAAAGGGTAGGGTTCGCGAAAGTGGGAAATAAGAAAATAAAAATGTGTAACAGATAGCGAATTGAAAATGTGAAAAATCATTAGGCCCATGAAAATGATTATACACCTTTTAAATGTTCGAAATTCCTCGCACCACCCCCACCTTCTGCGGAACAACTTTTTGGCTTTGTTTTTCAGATTTTGCGTCGGTCATTCTGGTGCTTTTGGGCGGCTGCCTGAAACGCAATTAATACGTCGAAACAAATAAAAATCCGCCCCACCTCCGTTTGGGCCTCCAGCCAGAAGATGTCCTTCTGGGTGAAGTGGAGCCGCCCCAGTTTCTCGAGTTCCGAACCCATAGAAGCCATCTGGTGGTCCAGAATGCGGTACAAATCGTAGACATCTGGAGAGGTGTTTGGACTTTGGGAGGGCCCATTTCGGAAAGAGTTTCGATTTTAGCCGAACAAAATGGGCACAATCAGAATGGCCAACATGTCTTATGTTACTAAATCCAGGCAGTTTTCGCGATCCATTGGGATGAAAAACAGCGAAAAGATTCTGTTTTATTCGTTGTATTATGTACGATTTTTAAAGGTTTTTCATCATAATTCTCTGCTACTTTCTCTGTAAATTGTTCTTTGAAAAAAGGATATTTCCAAGAAATCCCTACATCGACTACAAAAATGGCGCATAGACGAAATTCGCAATTTATCGGAGTGTGTCGGATCGGGCCCTGCACAGTTCTCTTCGCGTCCCATTCATGGCTATTTCTGCCTGCGCCACCCGCACTGCCCCGATGACGAGATTGTTGTTCGCGTTCTGCTGCTGCAGCTGGGTGAGCCTTCTCTGCGCCCAGGTGGCCGGAGTCTGCTGAACGGCCGACCTTGAAAGACAGATTCCGATTCGGGCTGACTCCAACCCGACTCTGACCATTTGCCGATTCGCAGCCATTCCGACAGCCGCCTCGCGTCACTGGCAATGTGAGCCCGCATTCGGTCGCTGGCCCACAGGATCAGCCAGCAGGGCAGCACAATGGTGGCCAGGTCGTTCACCCAGCCGTAGTTGTTCATCGCAACCTCGTTCAAATTCTGGTACGTTGGCGCATCGATGTACGGCTTCAGAAGGGAACTGGACCAGTAGCGGTACATCTGGAAGGGAGACCTCGGTGGACAGAAGTCTGTTACACATTGGGCTTGCGTAGTAGAGCGCCATCAGAAATTGGCCCAGGAATGAGACCAACGCGTAGATTGTTATGCGTCTATAGAAGTGGGAACCGAGGGTTTGTCCAAGTGGGCGGCGGGGCAATTGTGCTTCGCAGAATGGCGCGATGTGAAAAAACAGAAACTACTCTCATGTTACGTCAAATATATTCGTGAAAGTGCGAAACTGCTGCAAACCACAATAATTGCACTGTGACCTTCCCCCTCCACATATGGTGAGAGGGCGTGGCATTTGCCTTTTCAGTTTTCACTAAACATTTCACAACTTGGGAATTCCGGGAGAGAGGCAATTTGATTGGATTAAGAAATACAAAATAAATTCAGCTGTACATTTGTTGAGCTAACGAGGAATTCCGAATTTCAGATTATTCGCTTTTGGCAGAGATCGAAGCTGGAGAAGCTGCTGGACATTGCGGTGAAGAACTAGTGGTGAAAACTGGGCCAATTGGGGAACATTTCAGAACCGACTTCCATTTGTTCATCTTCCATTTCCATTTCCACCGGCAGCTTGTCTCTTTGGAACATTTAAATTTAAATTAAAAACTCAAAGGAAA
This sequence comes from Radopholus similis, assembly GCA_013357305.1. Classification (NCBI taxonomy): domain Eukaryota; kingdom Metazoa; phylum Nematoda; class Chromadorea; order Rhabditida; family Pratylenchidae; genus Radopholus; species Radopholus similis. The sequence goes on from VAHH01000080.1 coordinate 64,149, forward strand.
TTGATTGCCAATTGACCGTGGTTTGACGCCAATATCACTTCATTCGACTGCGTAACTTTAAAATTCCCCAATTCTTCGCTGTGCAAACAAATAACTTTTTTTGAATACGACGCACATTTGATCATGCAATTTTGGTCCGTGCCACATTAGACGATTGCCAATTCGTGGAATTGGGGGAAGTAAATTCGCCAGGTGGACGAATGTTCAAACAGTTCTGGCCGCCCAATCCACAGCCATTCCACTATTTAAACGCACTGGGAGCACATGGAAATCATCCCAAAATTAACAATTATTCGCAATTTGTTCCATCGAAATGAGAGCTTTATTCCTCCTGCTGGCAGTTCTGGTCGTGGCTGGCGGAGAAGTGGAGGCTGAGAATAAAAGTATTTATTTTGATTTGATTGAGGGTTGGCGCACTTTTGAACAACGATTTTAGTCGGCAACTTTTTCAAAAAAATCGGCGACTCCGTGAAGGAGGCCTTTTTGAAGTTCGGCCACCGGACAGAGGAGGACCTGGACAGGACGCGCGATATTCTGAAGAAGTTCCGCGAGAAAGTGGGCAAGAGGCTGGCGGAGAGGGCCCGAGAGGTGCAGGAGCAGCAGAGCGAAATGCGGGAGAGGCTGAGGAAGCTCTTCGGTGACATCTCCAAGGAGAAGGGCTACAGGAAGGCGCTGAGCATCATCGAGATGAACCGCAATTTGAGCGACTACCTTTATCAGGTCGGCCTCGCCCCAGGGCAGAAGTCAATTTCCAAGTCCAGGGGGACATCGCTCTGGACGCGGAGGAGGCCGCCCGGCTGTTGGGCGGCGACGAAGACAACGGCGAAGAGGAGCAGAAACAGGAGCAGGAGCAGGAGCAGGAGCAGTCGCGGAGGAGGAAGAGGCTGGCCCTGAACGACCAGACCTTCCCCAGCAACAAGTGGGGCCTCACCATTCCCTACACCTTCCACAGCTCAGTTTGTGAGTTCCGCACATAGTACATATGCCCATCTATCTCCAGAACACACTGTTCTTCCCCTTCAGCGGCCTCCACAAAGACCCTCATTCAAAAAGTGCTCCAGACCATCACAAACGCGACCTGCCTCACGTTCCAAGAGAACGCCTCGGCGACAAACAAGCTCTTGTACCGGTCGGACCAGTCCGGCTGCTGGAGCTACGTGGGCAAACAGCCGCGCATGGCCAGCCAGGACGTGAACATCGGGAGGGGATGCGAACAAGTAAAATCGGAAAAACATGGGCAAACATGGCCAAATGAACCGTCACAGGTGGGCGTGATCACGCACGAAACTTCGCACGCGCTGGGCCTTTTCCACGCCCAGTCGCGCTACGACCGGGACGACTGGCTGACGCTGGTCACCGATAATATCCAGGACGCGCAGCTGGACCAGTTCAACAAGGAGACCACGCAGACAATGACTACCTTGGGCGTGGCCTACGACTACGGGTCCGTGATGCAGTACAACGACGGTTGGCCAAGGCGATGTTGCCTGCCCTCTTTGAAATGCGCTTCAGTGTCGTTCTCCGTTGACGGGACGTCGAAAACGATGATCGCGAAGTTGGGCACCGAGTGGCAGCGGACGATGGGGCAGCGAATGGGACTGGCCTGGTCCGACCTGCAGATCATCAACAAGTACTACAAGTGCTGGGATGTGTGCTCCACTTGCTGTGAGCCCACTTATTGTGCATTCTCTTCTCCATTTTTTGCCGTTAAGTCAAAAAAACGGCGACAACCAAGGCGCAGTGCAAAAACGGCGGAGTGGTGGCGCCGAGAGACTGGAGCCGGTGCCTGTGCCCGTCCGGATACGGCGGCACTCTGTGCGACGAACTGCAAAAGCCGAATGTGCCGGCAAATGTGCCGAACACTTGTGCGGGTGCTGTGCTGAAGGTGGGACTGGAGAGAGGTCTGAAGCTCTGAGCACCGCCAAATTGGGTTAAGGCCACCTCTTCCTGGCAGTCGCTTTCTGGGAGCATCGGTCTGTCCAGCCAGCAGCAGCCGGACATGACGCAGTACGCCTCGTGCCACTGGCGCATTGAGGCGCCGGCCGGCCAGAAGGTGGCCATTGAAGTGCAGCGGGTGGGCAACGTGTGCTCCCAGGGGTGCCAGTGGGGCAACGTGGAGGTCAAAATCGCCAGTGACCCCGGCAAAACCGGCATTCGGTGGGTGCCAACTGCCAACACAGTTGCCATTGTACGATTGTACTATATTATCAACACCAACAGGATGTGCTGCACCGACGATTTGGGGGCGACGGGCACCCGGCGACTGACCAGCGAGGCCAATGTGTCCGTGGTCAGTCTGTACACCAGTGTCAACGTCCAACGCTTCACCCTCCGCTACATGGCCCTGGCTTCGTAGAAACAAACATTTGTTTGCGTTTATCACTCAAATCAATCCACTCCATAGCTAGCGATTTTCGAACATTTTGGTCGGCTGTTGAGCAAACAATGCTTTCAATGGTTATAGACATTCCAGAATGGCCTCAAAGTACCATCCCGTCCGATCAATCTATCCATCCACGTCCCTCACTCCTGCCCCTCCTCTTGTGCTTCTCCACCGCCGTACTAACAGCCAAACGGGGCGCCCTGTGTCCGTCCGCGATCTCTTGGGCCACACTTTTGGCGGGATGGTCCTCAAGTAATATCGTTGTGGCCCAAAGGCCCAGTCCGCCCGTCCAACCCGTGTGCATCCGTGCTGGTGGATGGCCAGACGCTCCGGGGCAAATTTGCGTCCGCAGTTGGCACACGGGACCAGCTGGGCCAGCGATGCCTCGTAGGCCGCCTGGTTGGTGGCCTCAAAGTCAATGGATCCGTCGCCTGAACAACAAATCCACAAACATTGTGTTTTCTGCCAGGGTTCAGAGGGAATCAACCTTGGCGCACAATTTTTGGCGGCTGCGGCTCGGGTCGACGCTGCTCCTTGGGCAGCAGAGCATTCTGGGCCTGCCACTTCTTGAGACACTGCGGTTGGTGGATGGCGATGGAGGCGGAGCCGAACTGGCGTCCGCAGATGTAGCAGTAGACCACGGGCGGGTGTGGCTTGGCCTGGCCCCCGCCAACAGCAGCACTCTCCTGCAAATGGTTTAGCGGGTACTGTTTGGGGCCCCGACAGACTCACGTAATCCTGCATTACTGCACCAAAATGGGAAACGGAGACCACCGATCTGTATTTTGTCGGCCTATTTGGGTGGACAAGTGTAATAAAGTAATAATAGAGTGGCCACAAAACGAGTTGTAATGCGGAAGCGAAGAGTGGAAGTGGACTGGAAGTCGCCAAGGAAACGAAAAGGCTGCGGACTCTCACGTTCAATACCACAATTTTATTTCCGCCGGTTGACACTTATTGCGCCCCAAAGGGGATTCATTCAATTTGAGCAGAGCCAACAATTGAGCTCAGCGAGCAAATAAGGAAATAAAATAAAACTTGGGCCGGGCATTTCGCCAAGAATAAAAATGTTTTTATCGCAACTTCCTCCGCTTGAGACATCCGCCCGTTGGCCCCTTGGATTAATACCGCCAGAAGGGCCACCCGCCGAAGAAGTCGAAGAATCTGGGTCCGCGGAGGCGGTGGTGGTGCCCGTGGTGGGGACGGGCCGTCGAGTTGCCCAGAGTGCCGTTCACCCAGGTGCCGTTGCCGTTTTCTGCGCAAAGGGTCGTCACCGATCAAAGTGCCCAAAACCTTCAGAGCTGCTGCGGTCGGCTTCGAAGCGACGTCGAGCATCCAGATGCACGAAGAGCAGCGAAGCTATGAAGAGAACGCACAGAAATTGCGGCGCAACAATTTGTTTATGCATTTTCGGGACTAATATGTAACGGAAAGAGTGCATCGGACCTATAAGTATAAATGCACAATGCACATCCGTCCGCCGGTTTGAATTTGCATGTCAATTATTCAGCGGGTGATGTTCGCTGCCTGTTCGGCCCAAAATCCCCATTCGGGTGAATCGATCCATCTGCGATGGTCATGAAATAATGAAGGACAATTTGGGCGGGCGTTGTTTTCCGCGACAAATGCGCAATGGGCAAATTGAAGGGGAATCGGCCGCAAAGATTTCACATTTGCATTTCTCCGCAAAATGTATTGTTGCTCTTTCGGCTTTCTCTGACAGCCGTTGCGACGAACTTTGGCCGAATCGAAGGGAGAACGCGAGTGCAATAAATCAGTGGGGGAGACAATAACGGAGTGGAGACGGGTGTTTGGTGGCACGGGAATGAAGAGGGGTGGGACATATGGCCGCCCTTCCGCCGCCCAAATCAGCCATTGCTGTGGTTTGGTCGAGAACTCGAGAATTCCCTCAAAATGTCGACATTTCTGTTACTGCCCCTTTCTCTGGTGTGCATTCTCTGTGCACTTTCATCAATTTCAAACTGCGACCGTGCCTTCCACCAAATACGCTACAGGGACTGCAGTGAGTCGAATTCGGGGAGTCATGGGCAGAATACCCCCAGTATGGAATACCCCCAAATAGTAGATTTAATCGTCTTTTCGCCAGAGGCCAAAATCGACAAATCAAGCACAAAAGGATTGAATTTCGAAAAAATCTTGCGTTTTGAAATTACGGATTACGGCTTCCGTTACGGCTTTTTAAAAA
>VAHH01000081.1:0-67896 GCA_013357305.1 Radopholus similis
TAATGTGTTTGTAAAAATAGGCATGATCGAAGAAAAATCTAATAATCTTGGCATGACAACTGTTCGTTTTGTTCGTTTTGTTCCTAATGGTTCTCTCTTTCTCTGCGCTCACTGATGTGTTCGAAAAGCGCTCGCTTTGTTCTTTTGTCCAGCCCTACCCATGACTCAAGCAATATACATATATATAGAATATAGATATTTATTTTACTTATTTTAGATTAAAATTAAAATGTTAAAGATTTATAAATTCTGCAAAGTGTACAGTCTCGACCTAGTATATGGATATGGAAATATTCTTCGGCACTTGGTTCAACCTTTACTTTGATTTGTTCAAATCCAATTTATTTATTAAGGCCACCACATCGGATATAACCGATGTTTCTATTTTAAATGGCAACAACAAAACATTCCTTCAAATGAAGAAAAATATCGTGGACGGAGGAAAGATACACGTTGAAAACGGACTACCAATAATCAATATTCAATTGCCGTCCCGCAAAGAAGATTGTGATTAACTCCGGAATCGTGCGTGCAAGTCAATTTGGCAATTCAGGTCAATTTGTATTGCGACCAGTGAGTGATTCTGTTGGGTCTTTCTGCGATGCATTGTTGAACGAAGATTCTGGGATAGAAGTTGTCACATTTTACTCGCCGGGTAAGTTATTTTATCCCTTTGTGCAAAAGAGGAGGACTTTTATAATCAAAAAAAGCATAATTAATACCTAGATCATATCGGCTTTTATTGGATCGATGATAGCTCTTGGAAATCTATCGATACTTTGTGTTTCTACAATTTTTGAGCATGTTATTTGCCTTTGAATAAAAATAATGCCGAGATCACCAAAATCGGTTAGCATAATCCCGGGTATGGTCCTTAAAAATCGCTGGGGATGAAACATCTGATGATGAAAACTTCCCCGCCAGCTTTTATATTTGTTTTCTTGGATTTAAGATGGATTGCGAATTTCAAAGAGCACCCGGATACAACACCTCCTCCGATTTCAATCCTTCTACATTCGCATAAATGACACCTATCACCATTTCAATTTACAATCTTTCGATCCGTCCACGGGCGAAAAGTTGACCAGCATTGAAGAATTGAAGTCCAAGGTTTTAAATAATTAGAAATGCCCTTTTGTGGTAAAAGTCATCTTTTTTGGTCGCCTCGCTGTATACGGTGATGAATGTCGACGAATTCAAACTTAAAAAAGAGCATTTGGTAATGGAACATATCGAGTGCATCGAACGAGAACTCAGACCTCTCAGAATCGTAAACCTGTTCTAAATGATTTGTACAACCAATAAATCATACAGGTGCGAATGGCGATTGATAAAGAATGCGAGAATTTTGTGCATCGTGTTTTCTGGGCTGGATTTTCTGCAATTTGCTTCCAAGTCGGCATATTTGCGCGTTTGACATGGTTAGAAATTAGAAAGTTTTTTGTCTTATTTGAATAACGGATGAAATGTTTGAGGTGGGAGTACAGTTGGGATATCATGGTAAATTAATTCCATTGAAATAATTCGATTTCCCTTAACCTAAAGGAACCGATCACCTATTTTTCCACGTATGTTAGAAAACAAAAGTTTATATGAGATCAATGCATTTAGGTTTTCAACCGTCGTGATTGCTCTAAGCTATTATATAATGACCAAACAAGTAATTTGAATTGTTGAAAAAAATGCAAAAAATATATTTAAGAATTTCGAATACAGTACAGCCCAGTCGCGAATATTAAGCCAAGACTTTCACCGGAGGGCTGACAAGTACAAGTATGAATTTTTGTTAATTTATCTAACCTTTTTAATTCATCAGATTTGATATAAAGCGGTTCAACGAACTGCAGGACCTTAAAAATGACCTGAATGCAGAACTGGCAAAGCTCAAATACCCGCTCCAAAACAATACAATGAATTAAAGCTCTAGCTATAACTTTGACGCAGTTATTTACTCAAAACGGTGCGCATATTATGGATATACAAATATTTTTACTTAATAAATTCTGACGTATTCATTTATCGATCACCAACTAATCGGTAATTGCCAGTCCAAATCTGTTTGGATCTCACAGGCTGAATGCCATCTGAAATGCCTTGATCAGTCCTACATCGTTGTAATTGAAGTGCATGAGTCCGGCAAGCAGGATAACCGTCACAACGTAGACCAATTTAGGTGCAATCCCTGCCCATTTTTCGCCTATTATGACTGGTCGAGCGTAGTCCTGAAAATGCAAATCCGATTTTGGTATTCACATTTTTTGGGTTTTTACCTGAACGACGGACATCGCTCCCCTACAAATATTATCAGTTTAATTTTAATCCGATGATGCGGTATTAGCTCACCAGTGGGCATTTAGAACAATAGCGGCGGTCAACACAAAGTCCATATAGGGCCCATGGATAAAGTATGCAGCTGGAATGATGGGAACTGTTGCAGCTGCAAAATAGCGTTCCAGTTTGAAATGAAAAGCATTCGGGCCCATCGCAGCGCCAGTAGTAGCTACGGCCATTTTTGCGTTGATCACCCGATTTGCGGAATTTCCGATTGAAAGGGCATATTTTGGGGCGAAGTCAACAATCTTTGGCAGAGTCCTTCTTAGAATCATTCCTCCAACGAATGCCATCTTGATTTTCGTTATATCAAAAATTTAACAATTTAGTACCAAGAAAAGGAATCAATGAAGAACGATGAGATGGTTTTGCATACTGGCATACTCACGCTTTTTCTTCTCTTGGCAAAATGTTTACGACAAAAGGAACGGCGGGGGAGCTTTCAGGCACCATCATTTCAGCCCAACCGTTTCGTCCTCATTACTAGGGTTCAGATTTTTAGGTTTTTACCTATTTGTTCTGCGTATAGGTGCTGCTGAGTTATGCACAAAAAACATATCAAATGACCCCCTTTTTCAGTTAGTTTTCGAGTTTTGATGGGCGCTGGAAAATTGGGTAGTGGAAAGTTGGGCAGTGACAGCAATACAGTGCATAAGGCGTTACTGTGAATGTCAATGTCCCCCTCGAAACGGCAGTAATTACTGCTGTTTTGCGGGGTCTATTTGTTTATTAGCTTCCGGATTTTACCTGGCACTGCCCAAATTACCGGGCGCCGTCTTGATCAGTGATCACCTATTTTCACCCATTTTGGCCTTCTGCACCTATTTTAGGTTTGGTCACCTATTTGGACCTTTTTCAACCTATTTTTCACTATTTTTCACCTATTTAAGTATTTTGAAGAAAAAACTGATATGGCCAAAAGTCTGAAAAAAGCGCCATTTTTGAAGTTTTTTGACCACAACTTGGCCAAAAGTGGATCAATCGAAAAGCGGTTTTTGGGTTATTTGTTGTTAATTCAAAGACGCATCTGAAGAAATAATGAAATAAATAATAATTAATAAATAATAATAAAATAATAAATGCACAATTGGGGATGAAATGACACTGGAAGATGAAACGGTGCGGCTGAAACGTACCGGGGATGAAACGTGGGGCTGAAATGAGCCGGTCCGCTGGTATACGGAACGTCTCCGGTACGAAACGTCTCCAGTACGAAACGTCTCCGGTACGAAACGTCTCGCTTTTATTATAGGTACGAAATGTCTCCGAGCTCCATTTTATTTTATTATTTTGAACAAAATGCCCCATAGTTTATCTTTATCGGCCTAATTCTGGTACCATTCGACTCAGCTCGTCGAGGCGCGTCGAATGAGCTATAATTTGTCAATTTAAAATTTTTAACCCGAAAATTCAAAAGGGTCCCCCCCTGTGGTTTTTCGAAAATTTTCAAATCGATTTTTTTCAAGTAAAAATGCTTTTCCGCGCCTTAATTTGGTTAGATTGGGACTTTTTAAACAGAAAGAAATCGACAGAAATAAGTTTTGGGCATTTTCCAGCCAGACCCATATAAGTTAGATATTCCTAACTTTCATGGGCAAACGGGGTTCTTTCGGCGATATATTGGATTTTAAGAATCGATGTTCGTACCGGAGACGTTTCGTACCGGAGACCTTTCGTAGGCTCGCCGAGCCGGTCCGCAAAAAGAACCCCATTAACTCATTACTCATTATCATTACTCATTATCATTAATCATTATACTTATCATTAATCATTATACTAGTAATTTTCTAATTTTGGAATAACTGCAGAATACTACGACTGTTACCTGAAAATGGACGTTTTAAGTTTTATATATGTACCATTCGATTCCTCATGGGTCATTCATAGTAACTTTGTCCAGATTGGTCGGATTGCCATTTGGTACAGTTGGAGAGGAGTCGAATGAGCTATTACCCTATTACCTATTATTTAATTGACTTTTAGGCAACAGTAATATTCTGCAGTTTTACCGTAATTTTAGTATATATAATTTATAATGCCTGACGTTTTAGTTATAATTTACCGGTACATTTGCCGACGACGTTTGGGCAACGAGTCTACTGGCATAAATAAATACAATGTTAGATCGAGACCCGTTAAATTATAAATTCACAGTTGGAATTTGGATCTCTAATCTCTATTCACAAACTTTTCTGCTTAATCAAATAGTTAATCATTTTCTCAAATGTTAAAGTTATTCTTTTAGTTTCACTTTTTAACCATGTATTCAGCCTTTCATTTTTGATTAAGGCAATCATTTCCAAATTCATGCATTTTTTGACACATAGAGTGTTCGTGCAGTTCTCTCGCCGTTGGCCACTGGTGCAATATTATCTCAATCAGAGTTGTGTCCTATTCCCTTCTTCCGCCCTCTGAGAAACAATACTAATTAACGCCTTCCCGATATAGACACACGGCGGCGCGAAGGCCGAGAGGAGTGAGTGGGACAGAAGTGGAGTGCGACTCTCCCGCTCTCCCTTTAGGGCCTGTCCTCTGGCCGCTCCAATCTTCGCCGCTGTCGTCGTTGTTAGCCATTGCCATCCAATTCATGGCCTCTGGGGTGTTCGTCGTCTTCCCCATCCTCTCAGTGTTTCTCTGGCCCACATTTTATGTAGAAGACAAGACAGAGAGGAACAAACAAAAAGGAGAACGATTGCCGCGAGAGCGCCACTGGCACTAGGACGGACGGGAAGAAAATTCGCCCGCTTGTGCCGTTGGCACTAGCCAACAAACAGAATGCGCATACTCCCCAGGGCGACGGATGGGGAGGGGAGGAGCTCGCGGCCAACGGCCGTCAAACAGCGGTGGCCTGCTATATGCAATTTCCAGCTTATCGTTGGCGGCAGTGCCGACACCACAGTTTGTCCCCACCGCCATCACCATCATTCCATTAGTCGCCATTTCTTTCGCGCGTTCCTCCCGCTTTTAATCCCCACACGCAAATCCGCGCCAACTCGCACCTTTACTCGCCGCCCTCTACGCATTTGCTTCATTAATTCGCAAGAGCGGGGAAACAGTCACGCGCCATACACATTGCATCTGTCCCTCGCCTCTTTCATCTGCCTACCCATCGCATCGATCGCTGTTTTGGCAATCTCCATCCAACCGCAGCTGTAACAGTACTCTCTCCCTCCAGCATCCCTCGACAGTCCATTCCTGGCAACGAACGCTCTGCTGATTGTTCGTCAAAAATATTATGTGATCACTTATCAGTGGGTGAAAACCAGAAGGTTTGTGCCCAAAAGAGCATATTGGATAGTGAGTGTAAACTCACCAAGTCATCACAAAAAAGGATTTTTTCACACACTGTTTAAATTTACATACACTAAAATGTCACTGAATATTGGAGAGGACTCCACATTTGACAAAGCAAAGACAAAATATTGCACACACGGAGTGGAGGGAAGAAGAGGCTCTGCGCCCTAAACGACGGTGTGATCTCTCCTCTTTCCGCCAGCACGCAGTTTAAATTTGTTGGTCGCTTTCCGCTGCGTGTTGTGTATTTGCATCGCGAACCTCCGCTCTCTGCCCTTATCATCGTCACTCTCTTGCACTCAGTGTGCCCATTCAAATCTGCCTGCGGTCGACTCCTCCCCCAATTCTCTCGCCAAAACTTTCCTCCTTTCTCTGCTCTCGCTCCCCGGAGATCGAACGATTGCTATCAGAGTGATACCGGTTGGGGAAAGGAGCACGGCAAGGCAAGGGGCTGGTGGGAAAATGGGAAAAGGTAGTGTTTGGAGAACGGGGCAAGGAATGGACCGAAGCGAACAGTGAACAATATAATATTGTTTTCGCCGTGTTCACTCCCGCCCTCTCGCCCAATTAGTGTGCACGCCTTTGGCGCAGGACAGGAGCACAGCAGAAGAAGACCCTTCCCTCCCTTCCTTCTCAATTCATCCTTCTCCCTGCCTTTCCTCTTTCCTGTCCGCCTGCCTGTTAAATCCCATCCTGCATAGACAATTAATTTCTCTATTTTCTCTTCTTGTTGCAGATCCATGGACTTTGCCAACTTTGCCGCGGGGGAGGACGAGTTCGACGAAATTGTGCCGATGCAGCTGGACACGACCAACTCCGTCAATGCAAGTGTTGTCGCCGCCCCATTCCATTATGCGGGGGAACAGCGACCGCAACAACAACAGAGGTATTCATAAATTCATAATAACAGTATTTTTCGGAATCTTCACCAAACAGTCGTCACGGAGAGGGGATATATGTAAAAAGATGGTTTTTGGTATTGGTACAACTTTTGGAGGCGCCGTCTTTGTGGGCTGATCGCACACCTGCGTCGGAGCAGGAGACGAGCAATTGCTCTCTTTTGCCTGCTCCACGCATTCCTTGTGCCGCACTCTCGGGAGGTCGGGAGTGAATGATCGATCGTCTCCCCTAATTGATCTGAGCACACTTGTGTGGGACGACGGACGCGATCTTTTCCCCTTTCCCTTTTTGCTGTTCAGCTTTGTGATTGGAGGGCAGGGCAGCACAAGAGAGTGAAATGAGTGAGCGAAGAGGGGCAACGTAGGCTTTTCCCTTGTGCTGCTGTTTGTCATCAGCAGTGCAGCGTAGAAAGGGTGTGGGGGAGGGAATGGATTGTTGTGGATTGGCGAGGGAAGGCGAGTCAGCTGCAGCAACAGCAAGGAGCAAAGGGATGCGGGCCCAGGAAAGGGCCCACCCCCCGTTTTTGCCTGTTGCTGTTGTGATTGGCCGCGATTGTTTGTGCCCACTCCTTCGCGTTTGTTTGGCAACCAACTAGCAGGGCAGATGGCTCTTCCTGCTGTAGCTGGAACACACGATAGGTGTGGTGCCGAATCCCCCAATTCGACAGAAGCGCTTTCATTGCCGTTCCCCAGTGCCCCCCCCCCAACCACTATCTAATAATGCGCTTTCCCCTTCCAGTCTCTTCCCGTCCGCATTTGCCAACTCCCACGCTTGTTCGCCATCCTCGTTTGGCCAACAGCAGCACCAATCGATGAGCAGCAACTACGCCAGCGGCGTAGACTTGCAACAGCAGCAGCACTTCAACAACAACAACAACCCATTGGGAGCCACATTTGGTCAGGCCAAGAGCCAGCAGTGGACCGCCCAGTGGCACCAGCAGCAGTACTCGCACTACTCGCAACACCACCAGCACCAGAGCAACGGGTGGCAGCACCACCAGCCCCCTCCATTGCGCAAGGAATCAATGCCGGCACTGCACTTGTGAGTTCAGAGGGGCCTGACGCGCAAATTTCCGCCACTCGTTTTTTAAGCCAAATTCCCTAACGCCAAAGAGGCAAACAAAATCACAGATAAGAAAGAGAATAAGAGAATCCATGTTTACCAGTTATCAGGTTCACTTTTACTTACATGTATCGGCAAAGTGAAAAGGCGAAAACATGACTCGGAGGACAATTGCTTTCTAAAATAAATAAATGTACGAGAATGAAATGGTGAAAAAGGTTCAGTGAAATTGTATGATGCTGCGCACAAGTTTCCGATTCCGAATAAAATAACTCTTGAAATAGCGTCCCTATGCATTTGCAATCTGCAAGGGTAAAACGTGTATTTGCTGCGTCTTTGGTCGACTGTGGATACACTAAGCCAGAAATGATTTCAGCAACGATCAGCCACTGCAGTCGCCCCCGCACTCCTCCGGCTACTTCCAGCACCCGAACAGCCATTTCGCCGGCAGTGGAGGCCATGGGCATCCGCAGCTCAACCACAACGGCAGCCACCCTTATCGGGTGCAGCCGCACCACCTGGAACACCCGCTGGAGCGGACGCGCTCTCTGAGCACGGCCGTGTTCTTCTGTTCGCCCTCCTCGTCCTCTCTTGGACTCCCGCACCCACAGCAGCAGTCGGCCAGTGCGCAGCACTCACCCAACTCCGGCTGCTCGCTGGGCGGGGGACTCAGGGCCGAACTGGAGCAGCAGCGGCGCACCAAGGTGGGCGATGGCACTGCAAAATGAATGTTTGCTCCGAGCGACACATCGACAGTGCCAACTGCCAAGAGCGAGAGACATCGTCTATTTTGGCACTATTGATGTATTTAGCCAGCCGTAGGCACTGTCGCTAATTCGATGTTGTTTGGTGGGAAAGCGAAAACCTGAAGGGAGGCAGGGGCCCGGTGAATAATAAGCGAGTGTTGTTTGGAACCAATTGTGGCCAATGGGAGGAGTGGCTAATTAATAACAACGCCGACGGCTTAGAATGTGGGCACGAACGAAAATGGAATCGGCGGGAACGGGGCATGCGGAAAAGGGCAAAACAACAACGGACGGCGGCAAGCGAGAGTGAATGGGCACTTGGGCCCAGAGCCGTGCGTTCTTTTGCCCCGCATTCCGGTTTCGTCCCGCCGATTCGAGTTTTCGGTGGCCAAATCTTTTCCAGGATTCGTTTCTCCACTTCCCATTGCCCCATTTCCAGTCTACTGCACTCCCCTCGCCCTCGCATTGGCCCAGCTCTGTCCACTCGGGCCCTCACCTGCGTCGCTTCAACTCGCAACTGCGCTCGCCGCGCCGCTACTCGCCCTCCACAACGGGAGCGGTGCTGCCAATCGGCCAAATGATGGGCGTTCTGCCGCCGCTGAAGCCGTACACGCCGCCGCCCATCCTCTCACCAATGCGCAGCGGATCCGGACTCTTCCATCGGATTGCGGGACGCAGTGCAGGTGGGACTTGGGGACTCACTACCGCCTTTTCTTGATTCCACAAACCGAGAACTTCCCCTTTCTGGGCCACAAATAACCGACAACACTGCGCTTTACAGTTTGATTTTGGTTTCTCTCCACCACCACCATCACCCTCCCCTTTCATCTTTCTCTAGCAGCACAGTCCCATTCCCTCCTTCCTCCCCATCTTTGCTGTCTGCAGCTGTCCTCTCCTCACCATTTACGCATTTACCACTCTCCGCTGCAAATTCGCTCTGCGTGTCCCCTTTTCTTCTCCTCTTGGCCGCCAGCGCCCCTAAATTTGGAGCCAGATGGCGAGAGATAAGCGAGCAGCGGGAGGCGGAGGCACAACTCCGCACTCTCGATTTCCTTGCACTTCTTCTCTGCTGCCGTTCAAAAGGGGAGTTTGTGTAGCTGCTGGCTGACGGCCCTTGTGCACCCTTTGCTTTCGCCTCCACGCTGCATTTGTTGTTTTCAATGTTTCGCCATCTGCTGCTGCTGCTCGCCCGCCCGCTCGCTCGCAACCATTTTATTTTCTAACCCGTGACGGGGAAAGAAAAATTCTGAAGAGGCGAGCAGGACGAGAGCGACGACGGGACGAAAACAGCCAGCCAGCCCTTCTCCTTTGCCTGCCTCTGCTGGCGCAGATTGCTCTTATTCTGCTTGCGGCTGCAAAAGCAGAAGCACTCTCCTCTCCTCTTCCGATTCTGCCGCCATGCTCCTAGCGGGCTCAACACAAGTTGCATTTGCAAGGGCACACTTTTGCATAGGGCTATGGCCCCTCTCGCCCCACTTGCACACATTCCAAAGGCAAAACAGAAAATGGCTCACGACGCTGCCAGATTGGAAGGAGGGACGAAGCGAAGGTGTAATAAACAAACAAACAGACGGCAGCAGCCCACCACTCATCAGACAGGCCGAAATCAGCCAGCAGACTGTGCACCACGAGTGCACCTTTGGGCCCAGCTAGCCAATCGCTCGACCACCACAGCACGCACATTTCGTTTGTTATTCGGTCCCATTTCTGCACTTTTATGCTGCTGCGATTCGTCACTCTGCCATGCCAATTGTCTACTCCCCGCCGCCCATTCATTTCGTTCAGCTGCTCTCGCCTTCCTCCAAAATTTTGCGCTCTCACCTCGCGTTCCCGTCGTCCGATCGATTCATTTCTCCCCTCTGCTGCTGCGGCTGCAAATCATTTTCGCGATGTGCTATTCCCCTATTTCCCTGCCCCAGCTCCGCAAACAACGCCAGCCCACCGCCACCTCCATCATCTGCCCGCCCTTTCCCCCTCCCTTTGTTGCCCAGCATATTTTCAACTCTCCCAACTCCTAAAGTCCTAAACTTTGCAGAGCGAAAACCCTCATCGCTGGCACTGTCACACCACAACGCTACCAATCTCTTCGAGGAGGCACCAGAGCTGGAAGCGAAAAGCAGAACCTCCAACGCTGAGGCCGGAAAGGGGGACGAAAACGAGGGTGAAGAGGAGGAGGAGGAAGAGATGACCACCGAGGAGGCGGAGAGGGAGGGGGACAACGGGCAGCAGAAGGGGGCGACGCAGCAGGAGCACGAGGAGACGGGCGAGAGGCCGCAGCGCAAGAACGGCTTTCTCTTCTCCGGGGACGGCTCCTCCGGCAGTGGGGTGAGCGGATCATCTCGAACGAAATATGACTCATACAACTAACTGATGACCAGTCTGATCTTTTTGGAATAATTCTTTTCGATTTTTTCGTGTGGTCTGTCCAAAACTCACACAAATGGGAATTTGTTGAAGTTATCAATTTGTTTTGTTTTTTGAAGTTGTTTTTCGCTGCCGAACTGGAGCAGTTGCGCAAACAGTCGTGCGCTTCGGGCCGCCAATCGCACAAGAACTCGATGGTTCGGATGAGCATCCGCAACAAACTGTCCACCGCCAACGAGGACTTCATAAGGTGATATCCGCCACTGTTGTGTCCATGTCTGTGCTCGCTTCAGGAAAATGTCCTCCGTGTCGATGGACGAGGAAGGGGTCCCGAACTGCAAAGGCAAGGACGGCGACGGAGACGCGGAGGCACCCGAGAGCGACGCCATCCCGTAAGCAAAATCTGACAATAAGAATCGTAATAACCCAGTGTCCAATGTGACTTGTTCGTTCAGTCACATCAACCTGGGCAAGAACTACCAGGCGCGAGTGAAGAAATGGGCGGACCGCGCAATCTCCGCGCAAGAGCGCGCCGCCATCCCGGACCGGGACGAGCCGGTGTTCGAGTGCCGGGCCATCGAGCACATCGCCCAAGAGGCGTTGGCTGCCTACGAGACGTTGGCCTGCTCGGTGGCGGTGCCCAAGCCGGGCCGCAACAAGGAGCTGGCCCTGCACATTCTGGCCGAGAACCAGGGCAATCTGCAGGCGGCGGTGATGGACCTGTTGCGTTGCGACACGCTGGACTGGGAACAGTACCCGAGCATCTACAACAACCTGTACGTGGACGTGGAGGACTGGAGCCCAGAGGAGATCAGCTCCTTCCAAGACGCCATCTACAAGAGCGAGAAGGACTTCCAGCAAGTGGCCGCTGAGGTAGCCTCCGATAGACTGAGTTTAAAGGTTTAAACGATGGTAAATTTAAGCTGGGCAACCGATCGGTGCGCGAGTGCGTGGCCTTCTACTACACGTGGAAGAAGACTTGTCCCGACGACTACCGCAAACTGCGCAACCTGCGCCGCAAGCGGCAGTTGCTCGAGCAGCAGGTGAAGAAAACGAAGGGGCGTTTGGGCAGAATCGGAAGCCATTCCTTTGTTTCAAATTCATTCTCGGGACACTAGCATTGTCATTGTTGTCGACTCTCGCTTACAGTTGGACTTCTCTTCGTTCGCCTCTCGCCAACACTTGCAGTCGGAGCATGCGCGGGAGGAGCCCAGTTCGGACGAGGAGTTCTCCGGGACGGAGTCGGATATCACCAATCCATCGCTGGCGGCCCCCCTCTCGATGGACTGCTCCCCGCAGCGCAAGGTGTCCATGCCTCACCCCAACGCCGATGCAGCGGTGTGCGCCCCGTCCGCCCTGCTGCCGCCCACCGCTGGACAGCTGTTCAACAACGGGGCCACTGGCTTGGCCGCGTCCGCCTATCCCTGGCTGCACGGCGACATTTTCCCCTCACCTTCCTCCTCCTCCACGTCGACCAACAACAACGACACGGCGCACTTTGGACAAAACGGAATGGGCGGAGGCGAGAACAATGGACACCATCATCATCATGGTGCACTGCTGGACGTGGAGAATGGACACTACGGGCACAAGGTTGGAGCATGGAATGGAAACAGCGAATTGCATTCACGTCCTGCAGATTCGGAGTGCCGCCATAAAGAAGGGCGCACAGCCTTCAGCGGACGGCTTCTTCCATTGTCGCCTGTGCGAGAAACGGCCAGTTAAATCTTATTGATCGCAAAATGATGTCCTCCTCCGGTTAAGGTTTGAGAAGGTGAAGTCGCTGAACGCGCACATGAAGTCGCACGCGATGAAGGCGCGGGCGGAGGCGGAGGCTCAAATTCAGCAGCAGCACAAGCAGCAGCAGCAGCACCAACTTGCCTTCCCGGTGCCCGCCAAAAAGGATCCCGAAATGAACCCGTTGGGCACCCTCGCCGGACAGGCGCTGGCCGGCGGCCCGTTAAACCTGAGTTCCCAGGCAGCAATGGCGGCTGCGGCATTGAACAACCTGAACCGGCAGTTCCAGCAGCAACAGCAAGGGGGCGCCCAGACAACGCCGTTCGGGATGGGCGGAAACCTGCTGCTGCGCAACATGCTGGGACAGTACGCCCAGGGACAGGCGGGCGCCACAGTGCAGGCAAACGCCGTCGCCCAGGCGGCTCAATGGCCCGCGCAGACACACTTCAACGCATAACCGGGCACACTTTCGTCCGTCCGTCACATTTGTTTGTCATGCTCCACGCCCTTCTTGCCCCGACTCTGTAAGAACACCGTGCCCATTTTGCACCACCTCTCTGCAGTCTGCACGTATTCTCCCGTCTACTTTGTACTTCTTCTGTACGTGTATCTTCTTCTTCCGTTGTTAGACTACTCATTCAACTCCTTTCTCCCGGTACAGCCACATTCAACCAACCACTCACTCTCATTCGTTCCCACTCATCAAAATGTTAGATTCGCGCGCGCAACAGCAAAGACCCGGTTTATGATGATTTTATCAATAATTTTATTACAATGTTTATCGCATCGTCCAACACATATTTGAGGGCGAATCCTTTAATATTGGTGATGAATATCGGTTAATAATCAATATCGCAAATGATTCGCACCCCCCCCCCCCCTCAACACCCACTCAGCGGCATCTCGGCTGCGCCACTCGCTGCTTCAGGGTGCCGAAGTGAGCGGAACCGATGAATACGGACTGGAGGAAACAAAAGGACTTTACGAGCATTCTTGGCATTCCCGCACTTTTTGACTCCTCTCTCGAAAGTCGAAAGGAGTCTATTAGCCCGAACTATCCGTGATGGACATCGTCCAGAGATGGGTGGACTCTCCTCCCTTTTTCTCACCTGCGGGTCGCTCGCAATTCCCTTGAGCTGTTCTTCGTTCGGCTTTACTTCGCTGTCCTCCAGCGCCACTGCGTACACTTGGATGTGCTCTTTGCGCAACTCGGCCGCTATTTCTGCCGGGTCATCCTGGCTGTAGCCGTCGGTGAACACAATCATTATCCTCTCCGCCTTAGACCTTCCGCCGAACTTCTGCAAGTACAAGGGTCCTCCGCGTACTTCATCCCGTTCAATTTGCCTGTTCGAATTCCCTCCTTGCGTGCACCATTGCCTCCTTGGTGCGCGTTGTTCCACCCATTGATTGCACTCGGGACAATTCTGCCCAATTTGCAAATGTATCAAACAGAAATCGATCGGCCCAGTACCATCCAACATCGTTGTTTGGTTGTAGCGATTCTTCAACCGGAACACCGTGTCCGCCCTTCCCTTGCCGGAATAGCGCACAAGGGCCACCTTTACTTTGCATTGCTTACTATCCATCAACCCGCTTGTTTCCAACTCACTTGTGCTGCAAACTCACTCAAGTCCAGGGATTTGACCAGTTCTCCAACCATGGAAATATACCTAAACCCCAAGATTATGGCATCAATCATGTCCGAATATTCGATATTTAATATTATACTTGTCATGCTTGTCCACTGCCCCTCCAGATGAATCGATCAGCAGAACGATGTCGAATTGGCAGCCTTGTTAATATGAGTCCGGTTGGAACATGTCCTTCTCCTATTATTCTGACCTGGCTTTCCGGTGAATGCCTTTTGTGTGGTTGTAATGTGCGTAGTGGTCGATGGGGTTGTGGTGGTGAATCGGGTGGACACTGGCGAGGAAGAATGGCCGCGAGAGGGCAGGTGGGCTCGCACTCGCTGCTCTAGCTGTGGCGATTGACCATCTCGGCTGAGGAGCAGGGAACTGGACAAATGGGAGAAATGAGGTGGGACGGATTCCTTGCCGAGGGTGGATGTTGCCCGTACGCTCAATCTGTTGGGCGACAGACGGGGGAACCAAGAGCGATAGAAGCAGCAGGGGAAGCATTTGCGAAAGAAGGGCGAAGTGCGGAACTGGGCGGCAGATGGAATGCATGATGGAACGACACACGACCAGCCGAGTTCCTCGCCTTTTATTATGCGCCGCTGATCCTGCGCATAAAAAGCAACACTGCAAACTGCAATGAAGATGGAGTGGCTGGCGAGGAGTCGTTCATGAAAGGGCCCAGCAATTCCCGCCTAGTAGATTTATTGCACGCCGATCTCGGTCATCAGCTACAGATCTCAAACACACAGAGTCCATTCATTCCAATTTCGGTGCTTCGAAACCAATGATTGAATGTATAGGCAAATTCAGAAAAAAGGTTCGTAGATGAATATTACAAAATGGGAGGAAGAGCGTTGTTTAGCACATCCGATCAGTTACACAACGTGTCACAACTAGGTCAGTGGATGAAAAACTTGGGTGTTGAACGGAGACAAGATTTCCGCAATAATTTATGACAGATAAAATATGTCAAATCATCAGAATATTTTGATCACGCAGTCAAGAAGGGAGGAAATGTTCCGTTAGGTCTTCATTTCTGTGTGGAGGATGGATTTTGGATTTGGTTGATACCAGAGGGGCGAAAAGGGAACGGAAAAAGCCGATGATGATATAATAGAAGCGATAGTCGCCTGGAGGAAAGGAGAAATGGTCCTTCATTACAATAACAAATGATCGAACAAAACACCCAAAGGATTGATTCTTCGTGCCCTCCTCCCTGGACGACTGCCTATCACTCATCATCGCTCAGCAACATCCGCCCGACTTCTTGTCTTGCACCGGCTGCGATGGGCCTATGCGCACTGCGGAGGGATTGGCGCCAGCCTGTTGCAGAGGGCCCATGCGGTTCTTGATCTCAGTGGCCATGGTGATAAACGCCTCAAAGCAAATTGATAAATAAAACATTTTGTCTAAAATTGCAATTTGTGAGTGGGGGAAATTGTTCGTTTTCAACATTTACTTTCCACCATTTTTATTTTTTACAATTGAAATTTAAAAATCCCATTTTGGGATTAAAATAACTAAATCTTTGAATTTTTTAACTTCCATTGAGAGAGTGAAGCGGACCTGTTCGACGTTTGTAGAGTTCTTAGCCGAAGTCTCGAGGAAAGGAATGCTAAGCTGATCCGCATATTCCTGAAACAATTCGAGTTTGCATTTGGCTTTGAGTACAAAGCGCTAATATAAGTCATATGGTGCTTGCTGCTTACTTTGGCCACGTTCGTCTCTATGGCACGTTTGCTAGTCAGATCGCACTTGTTCCCCACGAGCAATTTGTTCACACTTTCGGAAGCGTATCGGTCAATCTCTTGCAGCCATTGTTTGACGTTGTTGAATGAGTCCTGATATTTGTGCGTCTTCCTGTTCAAACCCAATTTTTACTTACCTGGTCAGTGATGTCGTAGACCACGATTATTCCGTGCGCTCCTCGGTAGTAGCTTGATGTGATTGTACGGAATCGTTCCTACGCAGTACGTTAATCATTCCCTTTTTAAATGGTGTTTGTATGTTATGTACCTGACCAGCTGTGTCCCACTAAAATTTATTCAGATTAAAGATTTTGCCAAATTCTCTATGTTTAATATACATACGATTTGGAGTTTTATCGTTTTGCCTTCAAGTTCAATCGTACGAATTTTCTGAAAAGGCAAATAACAAAAACCTTGAAAATATTGATTACAAAGTCAACGCCGATTGTCGAAATGTAAGATTCGGTATAGGTGTCATCCGCGAATCTGAGCAACAAGCAAGATTTACCGACCCCGGAGTCACCGATCAAGAGCAATTTGAAGAGATAATCACTGAAAGTGGGGGAAACGTTGAAATGGGGGAGAATTAAATTGGGGTTATTAAAAACAACTAAACTTACTATTCAGGGTTCATTGCGGCCATCTCGAAAGTGTTGAAACTAATGTATTTAATTTAGAATCCAAGAGATAAAATTTTTCGGCTCCCCTTCTGAATAAACTGAAACGGGTGTCCAGATTTAAGTCTTTTTTGCACATTAAACTAACTTTTGCTTTGAAATTTGAGATCATTTAGTTTCTAATCAATGAAATTTTGAAAAAAATTTGCGTTTTATCAAAACAATAACCCGAAGGTAATTTGTTCGCGAAACTACTTACTCTACCTCTATCTAAGGAAGAGCAAAAACGATAATCTCGTTTTCCATTTTCGTCTAGCTGAATTCTTTTTGCTTACTTAATACGTTAATATAAATACCTTAATACTTATTGCCTTTTCCGTATTTCTCCTTCTCCCTTTTCGTGTTCAAGGTTAATATTTCCTATTTTCATTGTGTCTGACGCTTATGTGGCGTTCCCGTTCAGTGTACACTGTACACTCCTACATTCACAGTATTTAGTACAACCACCAGCCGGTTGCAGCTGGCGATTGAAATAATTGTTATTTGCTACTGCTAGAAGCTACCTAATAACCTACCTAGGTATAGGTAGGTAGTGTAGCTGGCTCCTAACCTCCTAAGTAAGCCCTACTAGCCCTTAAGCTCTATCAAGTACTAGTAGTATCTCAGCTTCCGATAATAGAAATTATATGCAGGCAAGACGCAAGAGGGCAAGAGGCAATACCTACTTACTAGGTAGGTATATCCTACGAAGTAAAATGTGAAATTTTACCGTAAATTCGCTACAATAAATTTTCTAAACCTACTTGAATAAGAACGGTCGGACTAATTGTTACTACGTTACTAGTGTGTAGTGTGTTTTGATTTTCAGATTCAATTCTGTAGAAACCAGGAATGCCTCCCCCCCTCCTTTGCAATTTGCAACATAATTTTTTTTTTCTAATAAGAATAATTTGCTCTACACCTTTACAGATGGATTATCGGATTACTGATGGTGCTGCCTTTCGATGCCTCAACCAACTTCCGTATTTCCATTTGCAGTTGCGTTACGGGATATGGGGTCCAACAGGACGTGACATGACGAGCCGAGTGAAGTGGAGTCACGCATTTTCTACTCTTTTCTTGCAGTCAAGCAGTCACCACCATTCATTTCTTTTCCGGCAGGTTCCGATTCCCAGTCTGCCCATCACTTCCCCCTTTCTTTCCTTTTTAGTAGGGTTTACTTTACCTTTGGATAATTGATCATTGTCATTGCCTCTTTAAAATTTAAATTGTTGCTTTTGTATAAAAGCTTAATAATAAAAAATAGAATTTTGATAAAGTAGTGGCAGTTTGTCTCTCTATTCTAGCATTCACTGGTCCTTACACACATCAATTTTTGTTGCAAAATTTCTGATGTGCTTGGGAGGCAACCATTAAATGGGTACGGATTGGAGGAAATGGAATGAATGGACCCTTCGCATCTTACTCCCTTCCTTCCCCCGATAGCCATTCGGTGGAGGCCCATAGTTTTGTTTTAAACTGAGCGGCTCATAGCAATAGCCAGTCATTACCACCGGCGGCGCGTAGGCTAACCTATAGGAAGGAGCCAGGCCATCCATTCCCGATCGATTTGCCGGCAAACGTTCAGTTTCTGGCTCAATCGCCACAAACAAACTCAGCATCCATCAGCAGCTTCTGTCCATCCCATTGTTGTCGCCCTCTCAACTTCTCGACGAGGGTCATCACATCCGCTTAATGTTTTTCTCTTAACAACACCGAAAAGTTACAAAGAATAACCAGCGCCAGCGGGTAAACCAATATTAATTTAGTAGGATCACCATTGTTCCCGTTCACTGTCATAAAATTTTAGATATTTTTTCGACATGAACAGGCAAGAAGTGATCGACACTTTTGTTATTCTCACTGCCGTCTGCCTCTCATTGGCCATTTTTACAACTGCCGTCCTGTTCTGCATTGCGCGGTGTCATTGCCGCAAAAGGCTATTCGGCACTCGGAGAAAAGGAGATTACGATAGGATGCACAATTTGAAGCCGGGAGGAGCTTTGTCGATGGATTGCAACGAGTTGGAGTGGATCGATGCCAGGAATTCGGAACTGATCTCGTCAACCATCCAAGTGCAGTCCCTCCGCTCGCCCCCTGCTCCAGCCATCCAATAAATTACTATACTTACAAATGCGCACAATGATGTTTTTGTTTTCTGGCGGCAACAATAATATTTACTTTCGAAATCCAAACATGTGGTCCCTTTGCGGAAATCAACACCAAAGGATAACAACAAATAGTTGACTTGCCATAGGCCCAGTCCTGTCTTTCCTTAGACCGCCTCCTCCTTTCCGCGCTTCTCTGGCTTTCCTCCACGGATTCTTCCAGTGCGACGGGCAGCAATGAGACCGACTTTCCGACCGGCGCTAGTGCCTCGCTTGACGGTGGACGGATGACCGATGTGCTGGTGGTTTCCTCCTCCGTGCGGGTGCTCCACCGGGTTCATGGCCACACCACGCACTTTCGGCCAAGCGTTGCGCTTAGCCTTGTACTTGTGGTAGGCGCGTCCGGCCTTCAGCAACGGCTTGTCTGTACGACCGCCACCGGCAACAATCCCTGAATCACATTTTTTGTGTCCAAAGTCCAAATTTAGCAATCACTACGAGATATACCGATCATCGCGCGGTTGGCGGATGGAACAACCTTCTTCGCACCGGATGGCAAACGAATACGAGTACGTTTGCTCTCTGGGTTGTGAGCGATGATGATGGCATAATTGCCTGAAACCGAAGATTTTCAACTCCTCGGAGCAATTCCTCGTCAATTTCATTTAGTGTTCTCAAATGCCTTCATATAATTGTTCAAAAATTACACTGAATTGTGAAATTATGCGTCCAAATAGTGGTTGCAGTTTTTGAAACTTATCAAAAACCATTTTATCATTGAAAACAACCTGAAGTTCGAGCCAGACGGCCTCGGTCTCCGACTTTCTCTTCTAAATTACACACAGTGGTACCTTCGGGCAATTCGCCTATCGGCATCACATTGCCAATTTGGACTTGAGCTGAAAAGTGAAGTTTAATTTATTTCCTTATTTAGTATAATTCAACCTTTCTTTCCACAATAAATGAACTGTCCTGTGTGTAATCCTTCGGCCGCAATCATTGTCTCTTTCTTCACCCGATATTTGTATGGGTCGCGGAATTGCACAATAGCAAGCGGTGCACCACGACCCGGGTCATGGATGATATCTTTGACAATTCCTCGGATGTAGCCGTGACGCTCCGAGTAGTCCACCGGACGCAATTTTGCAGGTCCCTTGCGATGCTTGCTGTGTGACTTGAAGATTCCTCCACGCCCCTTTCGCTGCGCTCGGATGCGACGACCCATTTTGATATTATTTTTAAACTATCTGAAATCTATTCACAATAGAGGAAAACAGAATCCTATATGCTGCAGCAAAAAAAACAAAAATCGAAAGTTGTCAGTTGTTCTTAAACTACTACAAATTATATGCCGAAGAGGAGTAATGCGAAACCGAAAAATATAAGAAATTCGTTTCAAAAAATTTTTTTCAAATCAAATGGCTCTCCAGTCCGAGCCAGAAAGCCTGAATCGATTCTTGGTTTCAGAATTCTAAATTATTATCTTTTTAGTTTTTACTTTTTAGGTTTGTCAGCTTTTCGACAAACTGCCGCAGCACTTTGCTTTATTATGCTTTCCTCCACTTGCTCTTGCTGTTTTCATGTTTTCTTCCCAACACCCATGTTTTAATAGGCCATATTGATTTTCTTCTTTTCGCCAAAAAAGAGCCCAAGCGTTAGCTAGATATTAGCGCCTACATTCAATAATTTACGTTTCGCCGAATAATATGCAATAAGCGTCTATTTTTAAGCATTTAAAAATGATAAGCGAAACGTTACGCGCAGACGAGAAATTTTTTGTGTCATCGGCAGACGTTCTAACCCACATCATAATCCCAACGATAGCGTTTTGCATTGGAATGGTGATTGCGATGCTGATCGGGATCAACAAATGCAAACAGTGGGAACTAGATAAGGTTTGCGAAATTCGCCGCACTCGGCGGGTGCTGCAGCGCATAACTGCGCGATTACGGGAGCGCAACTTCAAAGCCATTCAAAGTACAGTTCCGGAGTGGAGTTTTTTTAGCGAAATTTACGGATTGTTTTTGTTGAGGAGCAAGGGATATTCGCAAGAGGAACATTGCAGCGAAGACGCACCGCAGTTTATCGGTGGATAAATCGACCCGTCAGTCCACAATCCCTCCTCCTCTGTACGGTCGCAGCGCCATCACTCTAACAACATCGGGCAATTCTCCCCCGCCGAGCTACGAAGAGTCGCTACTGGACCAATTGTATCAGGAATGCATTTCCTTTGACGGCAAAAACAACTAAACCAGTCAGACAAACAAAGAAAAACGATCTCATTTCAACTTTGAACTTTGTACAAACACATTAAAATAAAGTCATAAACCAGGAAAGAGCAAATAAGACACTTTGTCGCAGTGCTGACTCCAAAATCTTCCATAGTTAGCGGCACAGCGCAATTCATCTCGCCAAGTTCTGATAGAGAGCAGCAATGCGAGGAACAGCAACGGTACGTATGCAATTGGGTTGGTCCACGGCAGTGTCCAGGCAACAAAAGTGCCGAACTCCGCCACGTAGTTGGGGTGCCTGGACACGCCCCAAAAGCCACTTCCTGAAGAACAAATACATAACGGAATGAGCAAACCCGAGTTACACCGGTCGCCAGGTAAAGGGTCCTGATTTTTTGGATTCACAGCCCCACCCACGGACCAACCTAGCAGAAGAGTCATTCCGCCTTCGCCACTATCCTTGCGGAACTTGGCGCAAATGTAGAATGGGTCTTTTCCGCCGATCTTAAGGTCGCCATTCGACCTCCGAAAGTTGTACTTTTGAAGGTCGATTGCTGTGTTCAAATACTGGCAAAACAGGCCAAGCAGGAGCAGAGATGCGTAAACTGGGATCGGATGAATGCGACATTCCCCTATCTACAATAGCATTTTTTGTGTAAATTAACTAAAAAAGCCAACCTGTGCCGCGCCGATTGTGACCGGAAGCGCATACATTGCAGGCAGTAGTACAAGCACTCCCCAAATGCGGTAGAATCCTGCCCTGTCATTTTTGTTGTCCAGTCCCGCGTGCAATTGTTCGAACCATTGGCGTCGGAACACATAGACAAGTTGAAGGGCGGATGTGATGAGTAGCGGAGGAGAAGGCCTTTTGCTGGCGAAGTGCGCGGACAATACGTGCAGTGCCCAAAGTGGGAGTGCCACTCGGTTGGTGAGGAAAGCTTTCAGGTCGACGTTGAGCAGAATAGGTTGGAGGTGGCGGCCGTAGAAGATTTGCGAGAAAAGGGAGGGAAAATAGGCAGAAGGGTCGGAAGGGAGGAGGTCGTCGGAAGAGAAGGAGAACGAGGATGAGGGGAAGGTGGGCGGAGGGGCGGGGAAGAACAGGAACAGTACGCAGAGCACAAGCATGGCGAGGACAGTCAGTGAGCACAAAATGCCTGAAAGGAGATTAAATCCAAATACGCGCATTCCCAAATTATGTAGCACCAAAAATATTTCGACATACCAGTCCAGTGTACGAAGATCTGAGGAGTAAAACTCAAATTATGCCTTTCCCCGGTGCAGACCAGATCGCCCGGGTAGAGGCCGAGAAATGCGCCGAAAAGATATAACAGGCAGATAAGGATGGACGACTCGAAGTTGGTCAGCTGTGTGCGGAACGATTCGCCCTCCTCGGTGCCAATCTGCACCTCCTTGGCAGGCAAGTACCACAGGAACAGGAGCTGCAGCTGGACGAGCAGCAGCACAACGACGTGGGGGATGGGGGTGGAGAGTTGTGTGTGGAGGTGCTCGAAGAACCGCTTAAATTGGTATGCGCCTTAATCTCGAAAACAACACTTTTCTCCTCCGGATTTCACCTCGTTCTGGCATTTGGTGAGGAGATATGCGGTCAGTGGGGGAGCAATCAGCATTGAAGGACCGGTCAGCCAATCGGGCAATCGCTGTCTCCTCTGTGCGTTTCAATCAGCGACGGCCACACCTCCAAACCTCCAATCGCTCACCTTTGCCAAAACTTCGGCATCCCGTTGCGTGACGCTGGAGCGTTTTGCGGACAGCGTGTTTCCCGAGGAATGGCGTCGGCGCAAGCGAAAACTCATATTTTGGTTGCTGCAAAATTCGATTTATGATGGCGAAGAAGGGAAGAAGGAGTGACCGACCGACGGACCAGGGACGGGCGATGAGTGTAGGTAGGAAAGAAAATGAGGAAGGAGGGAATGGCGACAGTTGTCCAGCCAAACACATCTGCTGCTGAGGCGCCGTGGATTAATGATTGGCTGGCTAGGATGTGCTCACTTTGGTTGGCCCTCGGCTGTCCTGCCGACCCAGACACAAATAAATATAAATACCTACAAATGTATTATATACTATTCCCCGCTTAACAACCGAAGTGAGTGTGTGGAATCACACTTTGAGACGACTGGAAAGAAAATCGAATACAGATTAATGGAAAACAACTGCGAAATCAAAGAGTTCCCTTCAAGTGATCTTCGGCGCCCCTCCTCCCACTTCTCCTCCTCCAGTGCCGAGTACAGCCTTTCTAAACCGTTCCATCTGCCGATTGGCCAATTTGCGGATGAGCACAGTGACAAACACGAGCTGGGCATGGAGAAATGAGTTATTATAGTTGGCCAATCATCAAAAAAGGCGACTCACTTCTGCCGAAGAGAAAAGGCCATCAATCAGATACACAAACCGTTCCAAGGGCAAAGGACGAATGTCGGGGTTAAGGCCGAGGAAGAGCAGGGCGGGCAGATGGAGCAGTGCAGAGAGTATCCAAAAGCCGGAAAGGGAGGGAATCTGGCGCATCAGGATGACGTGTAGGGCGGTTTCTCACTCGTTCGCCCAAATTGCCGTAGTAGCCGAGCACAGGGCGGACAACGTGGACGAGCAGGGAGACGAGGTGGAGAGCGATCAGGATCACACGGTAGGTGGGGTGGAGGGTGGAGAACTGGGAAGCTTTGGGCATAGAATAGACCAGGGTGGCATCAAAAATACTTTGGCCAAAAAGCAGCCGAGTTGAGCCAAAATGGAGAAAGGCAGCAGATGGACGTGGAGATGGAGCAGCAGCTGGAGAGGCAGACTGCTGAGACGGGGCTCGGCCTGCTGACCACTGCTGGGAGTAGGCTTATTTTGCTGCATTTAAATTCGAAAAACTGACCACAAAGATGCACTCCACACTGGTTTGGGTGTTTCCATGGAGACGCGAACAAGCATGAACGGCCGACGGACGGAGACTTTTTGCCAAAATGTGTGTCGTAGCTCAGATTTGTGTCCAAATCTGGATCGTGGTGCGCCACACACTAGACAGCCTCCACAATCCCCTTTGTTGTGCCCGTTCCGCGCCAACGTCCCCGCCAAATCTCCACAACGCACACCGCTTTTGTCGCCTGTCCACTGTTCCCCCCAACGTTTAAAAGCCCTCAAAATGAAGTTTCTGCACCACTTCCACAATGCAACTCGCCCTGCACCTGCTGTGCCTGCTCGCCATCGTCGACTCCTCTCTCGGCGGCAATCCCTACGGCGAGTCGGCTGTCAGTGCTCCCCTCTACGCGACTGGCCCGATGATGGGCCCATCCTACGCACCGTCCCCCCTCTTTCAGCCCCCACCACCCTCTTCGCCTTACCCGCCGTCTCCGTACTCGTCCATGTCCATGCCACCTCCTTTTGCTGGCCCCTCTTCGCCGCTCTACGCAAATGGCTACCCAATGCCGTTGTCTGTCTCCTCAACACCGTACCTGTGCATTCCTGGCTGCGCCCCACAAAAGTTCCCTGGCATTGGTTCGGCACAGCAACAGTACGGCCCCAACGCGTCGCCGTTCGGCTACGGGATGGCTCCATTCGGGGGAGCAGTGATAGCCCCGCCGTCAATGGGAGCAATCGGACAACAACAATACGGCGGGGCAATGTTCGGGCAGCCTCAGCCACCAATGCCATTTGGTCCCAACATTGGGGCGGGGGCCTTGCCCAACTCGGGAGCATACATTCAGACGGAGGGGTACGGAGGATACGGAATGAACAACGGCGCCGGCGGATTATTTGGGGCAGGGCCATTTGGAGGTGAGTTCTCTTTCGGTGGGTGGAAAGCAAGGCGAAGAACTGTTCCAGTGGGAGGACATCGGAGGAAGAGTGCTGTGCAGCAGCAGCTGGGGAGAGCAGCGATGCAGCACGAGAAGAAAAGCAAGCTGAAGAAGGCGTGATCCAGCGGTGATTAACTCCTTCCCTGTAGATTTCAAACAAGTCACTGCTTCGGCATCCTAGTTATCATCAATTATCATTATTTTATTAGCTACAAGTGATTAAACCAATTTAATGCGATTGCCTGTAATTTCTGAATAAAGTCGAATAACAAACTTGCCTCGAATATTATTAACACTTACATAAAAACAAATACGTGAATATTTTTTATTTTCATCCGTTCGTTGTTTTGTGGTCACTTCCTGTCTCTACGTCCTCCCTCCCAATAGGGCGCTGTACCCAATCGGCACGCAACGGCAATCGTGCAGAATGCCACCGTCACGGGAGAAGTCCTCGCAGCCGCCTTTGCAGATGCCCAGCATGTCCGTGCAAACCCCTCTATTCGCCTCCCAGCCACATCCGCGAGGCTTTAACTCAAAGCGGAGGAGTTGAGGCGGAGGTACGGAAAACCGAAACACCTGGAAGTTCTCCCGATCGAAGATGGACTCGCCCAGAAACTGGCTGGCCGCGTAGTTCGAGTTGAAGGGACCGCCGTAGCGCAGATTGCCGGTGCCATATCCACCGTAGTTGTTTGGACCTGCGATATTTGTATAATTTTAGCGGCGATTTTAGATTTTGGAACAGGGTTTAACTACCGATAATCGGAGGAATGGAGTTTGCTGGACGGTAGATGGGAAAGGAACTCAGTCTGCAAAAAGGACGTTTGAAACTTTTGAAACTAGCCCGTTCGAACGGAATTCAGACCCGTTCTCGATGCCTCGGACAAAAGCGGACTGACCCATTCCAGAAGTTGGGGGACGATTGAATGGGAAATAGGGTGGATATCGCTGGTTGACGAACCACGGGGAATAGCCCCAAGGGACTTGGCCGCCAAGGTAGTACGATGGAATGGGCTGGGGAAGACAGGAGGGGACCGGCAAGAAGAGCAGCATGGCGAATAACACCAGTGTTGGTGGTGCGGTGACGAAGGATCGACGGACCGGCGGAAACATTTTGACCGTCGGGCGAAATGAGCGGCGGCGGCGGCGACAATTGTGCAAATCCACCCTCGACAAATTCACGGCTGGGAAGCATTCGCAAAATTGCGCCACATCTGCGACCAATTGGAGGCAATCATCTATTCCGTTGGTGGCGTTCGGATTCAACCCAAAAATGGGAAATTTAAAAAACCTAAAACCTAGCGCATAGCGCAGCCAATAGTTCCTCACAATCCATAACACGCGATCAAACTGTCTGCCCAAAAAACAATCAATCACAACCCAACAGGTCAGTCGGTTAGGTAATTGTTTGAGACTTGTCATTCATTTACTTCAACACTCGCCATGCAAATAATGTAAAAAAGTATGCGTCTCAGACGCAACTCCACTCGACATAATCATTGACTCGCGATCAGACAAATACAAAAAAAGTTTCGCGCGCGCACACACACAAGGTACAAATGAGACGGAGCAGAATTAAAGCTCGCGGTGGAGAGTTACACGAACGAGCGCGTGACAATGATTAGGTAGTCATATCCAACCTTCCAAAACTTTCAATGCAACCAATGGAGGCGCATGAACATTTTCAGAATAGAGATTGTGTGAAGTTGACGATAAGTGCAAAAGGGCTGTTGAGAATGGGTGTGGAAGATGCGGAGATGAGGTGAGGCAGAGGAAGGAAAACGTAACAAAAATAAACACAATCCGATTCGGAGAAGACAGTCAACGATTGGTTACAGGATTTTAATCGACTCGGACCCTCCCCGCTGCTAGACCATGTCCTCCTCGGTCAACTCGTTCGGGTTCCTGACTCCTGGAATGGCTTGCTTCTCGGCCTGAATGCGCTGAATCTCCGCCTCTTTTTCCTCGAGAAACAGATCCGCAGTGTCATCGCCGGCCTCTTCCTGGGAAAATCCCCGTTTCGCTTTTAGTCATTCCCCGTGGCCATATGATGGATGAAACCCTGATCTGGACGAGAAAGTCGCGAATGTGTTCGCGCATCTTTGCCAATGAGCGATTGTAGCTGAAGAACCCCTTGACCGTCACGCGGATCTGCGTTCTAAAAAGCAGAAACAAACACTCGATAAAGAGTTCTAACCCACTCTGTCAAATTCTTGAAGTGGCTGGTGAAGAGTGTGGTGATAACCTCGTAGACGAAGTCCATGTTTGGCTGTGCGGGGTTAGTCGGATTCAGCGTGACTTCTATCGAGGATTCGGCCGCTTGGAACAGCAGGCACACAGTCTCGGCGAGGTTCGTCAGTCCTGCGGAGGATAAAGCCATAAAAAGGGGGCATGTGCAGATCAACCAAAAAAGTTGGACTTTTATCCAGTAAAATCCTTTCGAATGGATTTGCTATCGGATCACACTCACTCACCAACAAATTGCACTTGGTTGTAGTCGGTGACAACGCCGAGCACGTGTTCCAGAATCGTCATAAAATGCTTCTTGTAGAATGTCTGCGCCTGCTCATTCTCAGTCACGGTCATCAATCCCACCGTCGTAAGCAGTGTTCGCAGAATTTCAATTCCTTGGACATTGTAAATTGCTCGGTCTTTTGGTTGTTTCTCACCATTTTCCGCAACATTGCGCATGGTGTGCTTCACAGCCCAAACAATGGCCTGAATGACCAGTCCAAACACCTCGTCCGGAAGTGTGATCAACACGTTGAAGCAATGCGAGTTGATGGCCTTGAGCAGCTGGAAGAAGTTGGTGCGGTGTTCTGGGTAGGCCTCCATGTCCTTGTTGATCATTTCCAGAGTGCACGTGAACACCGCGTCGAGAATGGCGGGAACTTGTGCGGAGGCATCCCTTTTCAGCGACACAATCGTGATCGACAGCAACGACAGCACTTTGGGTTCGCGTGCCTGTGGGATGCTCATCTCGTAGTCGACAAGAACGGTGCTGAACAGCGGTTGAATCACATTCTCGATGACCAGTGGCACGGGAACGACCAGGGGCTCCTGAAATTGGTTGGGCTTTCTCTGGTTTGAACTTGGCCTTTTCTATTCTCAAATTTGAGACTTTTTAAATCGTTAGTTTTTGAGTCTTGACATATTCCTACTGATATTGAGGCTATGCCCTCGAAGGCGCGGGAAATCCAGGTAGAGAGGAGTGTCAGAATTTCCTTCTTCACAACGCGCATTTGCTTGATCAAGGGCCACTTGAGCGCCTGTTCCCCTTGCTCGTTCACCGCTTTATTCAGATTCCCAGAGATCACTTGGTACACGCTGAGCATGTCGTTCAAAATTCTTTTCAGCTAAATCGCAAATTCGGAGCATATCCGATATGCCAATCACAACCGACCTGACTGAAGAAGGGTGCGCCGATGGATTTACATGCTGCAACATTTGTCTTCAGAATGTGCGCAAAATTTCGAAGTACTTCCTGGTCTGCAAGAATGTTGACATCCTAAACTTCGATTAATCATCACGATGTTGGAGCGCGCTTCCAAACTTGCCCTGCTCGCATGATCGATTGCTTCTGTCCAGATGGAGTTGGGCAAAATCATCAATTTCTCGATCAATTGTTCTTGCACATCGCGCTTGCTGCATGCAAAAATGATGTGGCCGACCGCTTCGTAAAAGACGTGCACTTGCGGCTGCGACAGATCACAAATGATGCTGTTCAAATTCTGCAGTATTTCGTCGATGAAGGGCATGCTTTCGCCGGCTTGGACCTTTCAAAATTAGAAATTCACCAAACAAAGGAGAGTTTACGAGGATGAAGTGCGGCTTGCATTTAATGACTATCTTGATGAATGTGTCGCAGGCCATATCTTGCACGCCCTC
This sequence comes from Radopholus similis, assembly GCA_013357305.1. NCBI lineage: Eukaryota > Metazoa > Nematoda > Chromadorea > Rhabditida > Pratylenchidae > Radopholus > Radopholus similis. The sequence continues at coordinate 28,494 of VAHH01000081.1, forward strand.
ATGCGACTCGTGCATGAATTCGAAAAGTTTGTTGATCACTGTCTTGAGGAATTTCCAGTGGCAGCGCAAAAACCGTGGGTATTGTCCCACAACGTACATGATGTTTGAGGCAATCACCGCTTTGTTGTCTTTGCCGCGCTTTTGCTCACAGAGTCCGAGAAGGTCTGTATTTCAGAACAAAACAAACCTCATCCACGCATATATCCTAATTGACTTACCGCGAATGACCGTTACCAAAAAACGCTTTTCATCATCCTCGTGCATTGCCCCACTAATCGATCCAATGGCCCAGCACAGCTGAAAGGGGAATTGATGCGAAGAGAGGCTTAAGAGGAGTTACCGTGTTCAGATTCTTCCACGACCACTCGCTCCCATTCACTTGGTTCTGCAACTTCTCTGTCATTTTGAGTTCCGTGTCTCGATAATCGAGATGGGTCAAAAGCACTGCAAATGTAAAATGTGAACATTTGCCCAGAATGAAAAAGGGCAACCGAGCGTTTCGCGCATCGTTTTGTAGAGTACCACCGAATCTGTGTCTTTCACCAATTCGCGGACGGCTTCGTTGTTCTCATTCACTACTACGATAACTTCCTCGGGTTTTGCCATGCGACTGATCATCAACAGACGCAGCTCGGACAGGACTTCCGTGTAGTGCTTACGACGAGGCGACTCATGGCGGTTGTACCGCTTCAGGGCGTCAATTATTGTGTGCTCGGACTGTTCGAATGGCGACTCCCGAAACAGATCCATGCAGAGCCAGTTCCAATAATCCAAACATATCTGAAAACAAAGATAACCCATTCAGAGCGTCGCTATCATTCCTTTGTATGCACCTTGAAAACCTCCACGTCTTCCACTTGACTGATCTTAAGCAAATATTTCAGGGCGAGTAGATGTGCTTGCTTGGTCTTCTGTTGTTCTGCATCCGGATGTAAAAGTGTGATTTCCACAAGGCTGGAATGCTCTTTGAGGAAGGTGCTCAGAAGCTGGGCAAAGTTGGAAACGAATTTCTGGTCCTCATTTGAGCCATTGGCATATGAAGAAGCAATGTCAACAGAGAGCGGAAGCTGCTCGGCAATTATTTCCATAACCTTTCTCAGCAAAAACACCAGTTTCGTGCTGTACTGCGGATTGTCTTCGACAGAGATCGAGGATACCTCGACCAGACATTGGACTGCAATTGAGCGGAATGCGGGAAATGGCAAAAACTGGAAAAACTGATGTTAGCAGTATCGCAGCAACCAAGAAAACCTTGATGATTAAGTCGATGAGATTGTTCTCAAACACGTAGCCAACTGGAATCCAGTCCAAAAATCCATGCAATGTGTGTAAAGTTGCGTAAATCAACTGCGCATTGTCAGAATTCTCCTATAACACAAAGCTAAACATGATGTTCGAGAAAAATTTTAAAGAACCAATATCTCGTAGCAAAGACGATAAATTTCCTCGAATTGGCCACAAAATTGCTGCTTGAGCTGTATGGCTCGCGCAGAGGTAAGTCCGGTGCCAAAATCGAACACTTCTTCACTTAGAAGTCGAAGGATGGCCATGTTGTTCATGCAAAGCGATTGGCCATTTCGACTAGAACCAACAATGTCGCTAATGAATGAGGGCCAGAGACGTGGCCATTCTTGCTTTACGATCTGATAATGGAAATGGAAATTAGGTAGCTATCTATATACATATCCGACCAACCTGAACCAGAACGAGATTGAGCTTCTGTAAGAGAAGCTTCATTCGCTCACTTTTCTCTGCATCGGCGCTGATGTCCAGGATCATGTTGACAATGTATCCCTTTATTCCTTCGCATTGATCTCGCGGCAATGCTTTCCATTTGGTCTGGATTAGCCGTTCCAAAATTTGCAGACCAAAGTACTTTGTCTCCAACAAGTCACTAGATTTTAGAACAAACATTATTTCAGCATCGCTTTGATTTCAAAAACATTAATATTTAATACCTGAATTCCAGTATTGCATCAACTTTCGTCCACGAGTCAGGACTTTCCTTGAAACGCGCCAATATATCTGAGGCAGCCTTTTGCGATTCGCCTGTGGATCGGTTCATCAGTGTGACGACCTATTTTAAAAATGCAGTTTAAATATTTACAATCAATTATTTTTTAACCCTGTCCAATGAAGAAACATCAAATTTGTCATTGCCTTCGAGAAGTTGAAACTGTGCTTGGCGAAGAAAATCCAACTCCATCTCAAACGCACCAATACTAACCAGAAAAAATCAAAAGCTCACAAAACAATAGCAATAAATTTACTAAAAATCAAAATTTATTTGGAATGAATGAGTAAAATTCTAATCTTGACAATCAAAAAATTAAAATTTGTGCACTGTTCTAAGCTTGTCGTTTTTTATTTTTATTCCCTTCAGCGCAGAAATGGGAGACCTGAGAATTTTTCATTTTCAATTTTCAAGTTTTCATGTTTTCAACATCTTTTAACTTCCAAGGTGGCCAACTGTCATTGCCATTTTTCAAAAATTGAACTAATTTTTTCGAGTAAAAAAACAGGCCAACTTTCGATATATTTTTTTATTACTGAATACTGATCCATCTACCTATCATGTTATGGCCCTCGACCCTCGATTCTTTAGACAACAGTTTGGATTTTTTAATTTTTTTAAGCAGCAAGAAAATGAAGGATTTTTTTAGTATGACTTATGACATGTCAAAAATGATAAAAACCATAGATTTCGGATTCATAACTTTGTCCAGAATAGTCCGATCAACTTTTCCAACCCCTAGATTGATTCAGCTAGGGATCAGCCCGATCTAGTTTTGCTGCTTAAAAAAATCCAATCTGCTACCTAAAAGAACTTTCATCACGTTATTATATAGGGATTATTATTATTTATTAGATTATTTACATATTTTAATCCTGGATGCCCCAGGCCAGGGTCTTGTGCATCTCCATGCCAAATTTCAGCCCGATCGCGTTGGCCGTTCAAAAGTCTTAAGTTTTTGAACACCCCCACCCCAATTTATTTATATACTTATATTTAATAACTTCATTATTTATTAGTTATTACATTACATCAATTGTCATTTCTCATTTATAAATGAAAAATTACGATCAAGCACTAGGCATTCGGCAACTATTACGTCTTCTTCCTTCTGTTAACGGTTAACCTCTTTCTTGTTAACTTTATCTAGTACAATGTACAACACTGACTGGCACTGAAAGTAATGCCTGATGAGTGCGGGAATTGTATCCAATAAATTTAGGTAAATCAGTTTTTTCGAATCAGGGGCCATATCGAACTGTGATACAATTTTAAGCAATGTATCATCAGTTGATAAAACCAATGATTCGAATGCAGAACAATGCTTGACGGTGGCGGTACTGACCTGAAGACTGAAGGTTGGAATGGCTGACCCCGATTGTATTGTAATTGAATATTGAAGTTTCAGTAGGGATGACGCTTAGCTGAGTATGGATCTAGTCATGAACATTCATGACACATGACTCCGAAACATACCCATCCAAGAACCACTCCAATGCAATGAAATTCGGCGCGATTTAGGTAAATCAGAATTACCCACACTAATCAGTAATACTTATATACAATACGGTAGAAGCCTCAAAAATTCAAAAATCAAAAAATAGTTTTGAAGTGTTCCATCAAAACATCAATCGGTTTCGGGATGAAGGAATAATAAGGGAAAAAGGAAATGGATGAAGGAAGGTTGGGATGGAAATGGACAAAACACAAAACAACGCCGGTCGTCGATGGCAGAGGAGAGTGAGCAAGCTGTGACTATCGTCTGACCTTCAAAACAAAGAGGGAGAAGGAAGGAAGGGTGCAAGACGTGATGAGAGAAAAAGGATGGATGGGAACAGAGGGAGGGGAAGAAGGGAAGGGTCGGTCGGGGATCGCTCAAATGGTTGTGTGCTCTGCCAAAAGGGCTATGTAATGCTGATGCTGGCGATGGCGGGGAAAACGGGGGAATGTGAAAATGGAATGGAGAGATTTTGCTAGTGTTCTCAGAGCACATTGTTTAAAATCGAGGGAAGAGGGACATCGCGCGACAGGAATTCCCGATCGTGCGACAGAATTCGCTGGCAACTGAAGTGGGAGACGGGAGAGGTTTGTTCGAAAAGAAATAAAAATAACAATGGTAAAATATAGATAAAAGATAAGTATTAGAATGGACGTTTGATGCAGAATTTGCTGAATGGGGGTAGGGTGAATCCCGTTTGTGCTAGCGAAGCAAATGGCCTGAAGTTTCAAGTCAAAACTTTGTCACTTTTGCTTTTGTTGGGGACCCTTCCATATTTGTTCCCGGTGAAGTGCTTGCAGGCCAGATGTTGGAAGAGCACTTGCAGGCAAAAGACGCCGACGGCCAGAGCGCCCACTGGGCGATTGTTTTGAATGGATGAGGAGATGGCGAACAAAATGCAGAAAAGGCCATAGAATAATTCGGCGGTTATCAAGGGCGTCCGACTAAATGTTTTGGGCAAGCGAACTCACCAATTCAATCTGGGCCCATTCCACCTTTTCGTTTTCCGTTTCCGCCTGAAGCTCTTCCCTGAATTTGATGCCCATGCGTCCGAATACGGCGTTCTTTGATTGCGGAAATGTACTATCCCCGACCAATTTGTTCAACACACCCAAGTTGTGGATCCGATGAACACGGCCAGAGGAAACAACATCTTGTCTTTTTACTATGTACAATGACTCAATGACATATGAATTATGTAAAAAAAGTCTTATCTGAAAATACAAAATACTAGTACATACGTACATAGTATGTAAATTGAAGATTGAACTGATACAAATTCCGTATATTTTTAAATTCAATTTTCCTAATTTTTCATTTTAATTGCATTTTTGGTGCTAACAAGTATATCATATAAGATAAAACAGGGTTCCCATCGAAAATTTTCGAAAAAGGTAAAAATCAGACAAAATTCAAAAATGCTTTATAACGAGTTTGAAACGAAATTATCACAATATATCGCTTTATTTGCCATATTTATCACCACCGACAATCTTCTCAACTTTGAGCAAATTTCTGGCATCTGTCCACTGGGCTGAGCAAAGGGGGTCACGCCAACTCGGCCTATTGTCAACTCGGCCTATGGCAACTCGGCCTATTGTCAACTCGGCCTATGGGTATCTCGGCCTATGAGGCAACTCGGCCTATGTATATTTTAAAATTGTTTTAAATTGAATTACGTGCGATTGGATGTGATCTTTAAATTTTAATTACGTACGATTGGTTGTGCAGATTAATCCCTGACCCGTTAACAATGAAGACACGGGTGCGGGCGGCGTGACATGTGGATAGGGCGATGTGTGGTGGATGGCACATTGGTGTCAACTCTGTCAATAATCAGCAACAGCGACTCGAAGTACGTGTGCATAAAAGGGGCAGATTTGCTTTGTTTTCCTCATTCTTTTCAGATTGCAACTTCATCAAGGTAAGAATAACCCAAATTTCAGGCATTTAGGATGGCACCAACGTTTGTCAAATCGCAGCGGGGCACGGACAAACTGGCACATCAAGGATATCTCTACCAACGACACCACGTGAAGACGTCCGACAACAACGAGGCAACCTACTGGCGATGCGACAAGGCCAAAACGGGACTCAAGTGCCCAGGTCGAGCAACTCTCCAAGGCGACGTCGTCACGGTGACTGTTGAACATCAAGGACATGCACCATCAGCAATTCAGGTGAAAATTGAGTTTTAGAAGCGAATTTTAGGCATGAATTTTAGACAGAGGCGGCCAAAGTGCGTTCAAGGATTCGAGAAACAGCAATTGGGAATCGCCAAGCCCCGAGGACAATCGTCAACAACGCGCTGGCTGGAGTTCCAAACGAAGTGATCGCCGCTCTCCCCAAACTTCCCTCAATAGAGAATTGTGTCACGCGCAAACGCAAGCGGCAGAGGATCGCGGTGGCGATTCCTCACACTCTGGCGGACATCTACTTCCCCGACGACATCCGCCAAACCAGAACCGCCACACCAGAAAACCCTAACCCAAACGGCCCTCTTTAGGGCCTCAATCCCCAAAAATGGGCGCAGTGACTAAATTGATTCTTTAAATTTAAATTTAAAACAATTTTAAAATATACATAGGCCGAGTTGCCTCATAGGCCGAGATACCCATAGGCCGAGTTGGCTTTGACCCGAGCAAAGCGAGAACACGCGTTCAACAAATGCGTTTGATACCGGTACTGAGAGAATAATGCTGACTATCTTGTAGAGACCGGGGAGATTTGCTTTGAAAATCCGCTTCCATTTTTCCTCCGTTGACAAATTCGAAAATTGTTCCGACGTAAGATTGGCAAGAATTTGGTTGAGTTCCGTGATTTCGTCATAAAGTGAGTCGTCCAAATCGGGTGCAATCTGACCAGCCAATTCCATCACTTCTTCATGTAGAACCACCGCATGCGAAATCCATTCCAGACTTGTTGGGAAGCGTTCCAAACGAAACCATTTGTCGACGTATTCAATTGTCCTTTGGTAAAAACTCTAAAAAGATCCAGCTTTAATTAATCAAGATCATGCCCATTTGCTCACCTGAAGACTGGCAGAAATTTCATCTTCTCTGATTCAAGCCGAAGCAACTTCTGTTTTGTTATCATACCATAGAATTTGTCGTTGTGTCGCTGCTCAATTTTCCTTTTGTAACAAGCCATCTCAGAAAGAAAATCCGGCAAAATGGCATTAGATTTTTCGAGCGCCTCAATTGTTCCCGTGAAAAGTGGCAAGACATGACAGAGGAAGAGCACAACGGTCAAAGCCACATCGGATTTAAAGAATTCGCGTAGCACAAGTGGGCCATCCGTCGAGAAATATTCGCCAAAAACATCCCACAATTTGTGTAAATCTTGATGACGACTTTCTCCAAAGTTGTCCATCTCGTCGGACCATGAATGTTCAATGCAAAATTGTTCCGTCGTAAGATTGGCAAGAATTTGGTTTAGTTCGGTATGATGAAGTGTTGGATTTGGCAAGTCAAATTGCCCCCGGATTGGACGATTCGCTTTTCGACGAAATTACTGAACTAAACCAAATTCTTGCCAATCTTACGACGGAACAATTCGCGGCATTGTCGGCTGAAGATAAATGGAAGAGAATATTCAAAGCAAATCTCCCCGGTCTTTACGAAATAGTCTAATAGTCAGCAAAATTTTTTCAATTCCTGTGTCAAATGCTTTTGTGGAGCGGGTGTTCTCACTCTGCACCGCTCAATGGACTGATAACAGAAATCTGCTCAAAGTTGAAACGGTGAAGAGCCTCGCACAAGTGAAAGTCAATTTCGATTATACATGCCCAGAATTTTATGATTTTCTCATTTCTTCTTCAAATTTGCTCAAACAAATTATCGGTGGTGAAAAATATGGCAAATAAAGCGATTTATCTGATAAAATTTCGTTATAAATTTGATACAAAGCTTTTTATATATTTTGTCTGATTTTTGACCCCAAAATCTGATTTTTTGAGGCTGAAAATCTGATTTCCGAAAATTTCCGATGCGCACCCTGATATACCTATTAGCCTATTACCCCCCCCCCTGCCCCCCTCCCCCAGAGCCCACACGGAGATGATGAAAAGGAGAGTACATAAAAAATTGAAAATTTTAATTTGCTTGAAAATTGCCTTACCTATAAATAGTGAGTCCTTCAAGGAGGTTATTGCAAATATCAGATTTATGTATTCAACGCCCCAAAATAATCACAGGAATGACCGAAATTTGATCGAAATAAATTCTTTTTTGATTTGTAGTGCTATTGCCATTTGCCGCTTGTCAGTTCAGTTGCGAAATTCGAAAATAACCCATTCTTCCAAGACTGGTGCACTAAAATCTGAAACTTGATGTCGTCGTTGGAAGAACAACTTGCTTTGTAAGTATTTAAATTTGTTAGGCATTTTAACAATTTTATTTATAATTCAGGTTCGAAAAAGAAGTTTTGTCTGCCGTAGAAGCTAATAGTTCTAACGCCGAACTCGATAAGAACGGATTCAAATCCGAGGGTATTTTAATAAATGAATCATTGTTTCATCTCTATTCAATTATTCAGGTCCGATTCAAGCTCCTGATATCGGCGGATCGTCGTCATCGAGCAATTCTGCCGGGCAGCCAGTTCCCACGAAATTTGTTCCGCATCAGGTGCTCCCGAATTACAAATTATGGTGGCAGTTATAATATCCTTTTAAAAAAGCTGAGAGTCACATCGTCCCACACAAATGTTCATCGCCCCACTCCAGCGGGAGCTCCTCCAATTGTCGCCACCTCGGTGATCGAGTCAGGCCCAACGTTGTATGCTCAGCCCGGCACTTCTAAATCCGCAACGACTAATCAGAAGCAGATGGAGACTGGTCCAGCTGCAATCTCAACTCTGCAACCCCAATCTTTTAGAACACTTGTGAGATATACAAAAATAATGTTCAGGCACAAAACGCAGTCGAGTTGTGGTATTGACTAGATTTTAGGCTCTACCTTCCGATGTAGAACTATTGGCGGCCAAGAAGCAAGCTGTAAAAGCTCACGAGAATAGTTACCTTGGCGCAGTACTTCGTGGTGAGAAAAAAATGAAACGTTTCGTGAGGAGTTGTGGTGGACAGGCTAGTTAATAAGCTAAATAGGTAGCCCATTTTAGAACTGTTTCCAGGTCTGGGAAGATCCATCAATGGCGGAATGGGACCCAAGCGATTTTCGCATTTTCTGCGGAGATCTTGGAAATGAAGTGTCCGATGAACTTCTGGCCAAGGCGTTTCGCAAATATCCCAGTTTTCAGAAGGCCAAAGTGGTACGCGATAGTCGAACCAACAAGTCCAAGGGGTTTGGCTTCGTCTCTTTTAAACATCAAGACGTGAGTGAGCCGTCTAGCCTCCATTTTGCTTGATCGCAAAACGCAAATTCAGGACTTCATCCGGGCGATGAAGGAGATGGACGGCAAATATGTGGGCAATAGGCCCATCAAACTGCGCAAGAGCAACTGGAAGGAGCGCAACCTGGACACCGTGAAGAAGAAGAACAAGGAGAAGAAGAAGCTCGGACTCATCTGATAGTCATTTGGGTGATTGGGAACTCCCAAGATGATCAGTGAGTGGACTTTCGCGAGTTTGCAGTGCTTTGTGGTTAATGGGAGAGAATGCTGGCGATAAATTTGTCAAGGGTTTTAGCAATAACTTGTTGCAGATTCTTTATTCTAACGTTTGTACATAATATTCACATCGAAAGTCTCAATATGTACAGACAGGCATCCGCGATTGAGCACCGTTTTTGGCGAATGATTTTATTCGAATCACACGTAAGTCAATTCTTTTTGGCATTGCCTCTCCGTCTTTTCGCACCCGGTATCGGCCGTTGGGGAGGACGGTTGTTGCTGACGATTTCTGCTGCTGGGCGGATGAGCCATCGCTGGGGTGCAAGTCGGATAGTGGGGTCGCACTGCGTGGGATGAGGCTGAGCAGTGATCCCTGGAATTCAACGGGTCGTAGGTGCTCCAAAAATAGGCATCCGATTATGCAAAAACTACTATTGGGGGGATAGGGTCCAAATTTACTAGCCCATCAGGTTTCAGTTCTCCCGCAGTGGATAGATAACCTCAGCTGCAAGTTGTGTCTCCACACCGTTGTGGTGCCGACACTCCTCCCCGTGCCGTAGCCACTCTCCCGTCCTCTGTCCAGCATTTCGGGCGATGTTCTGGACCGGCAGTAGACTGCTGGCATCGCCACCCTCGCGGCTTCCGATTGCCCCTCCACCGTTGTTGTGCTCCCTGTTCCTGCCGAACTGCCACTGCAGGGCGAGGCAAACGAACAGCAGTCGGCAGAATGTTCGCGCGGGGGCGGTGGCGGTCTGCTAGCGGGTGGCGGCATCCTCTTTGACATTGTAGTCCGCCACTTGTATGGAGGCTCGGCGATTTCTTCTCCGCCCACCAACACCTCCTCGTAAAGATCACTGCCGCCGCCGTAATATTGTTGTTGCTGCGGAAGGTCGGCGGTGCGCCATGCGAACCTTCCCTCACCATCGCTGGAGATATTGCACGGCATACGAAGAGCCACTGTCCGCCGATTGTGATTCGCCGAAGGGGGACTGATCGGGAGCAGTGCAGAGGGCGAAGCGTGTAAACGAGTGCCCCTCCTGAGAATGGGAACAGTTTCACACTCAGAGTACACGAAACTGTTCACACTTGCCTTGCACATTGCCCAGTGCATGGCGCTGTCCTCGGTGTGGCAGCGGCAAAGTGGCCGTTGGGCTGCAGGAAGAGCCACTGGTGCTGCGGGGGAGAGGGGACGCTGGTCACGGTCTCGGTGGAGGAACGCCGAGAAATGGCGCCGCAGCCGTCCTCGGTGGGACCGGAGGAGGGCGACGAACTGGGGAAGGCGGCGTTGTTGCGGGAGGAGGAGAGCCCCGCATTGCTGCTGATCGAGGAGGAGCAGTGCTGCTGCTGTCGGTGTTTGGCGCTGGCACTGGAAGGGACAGAGACCATTGACCCTGATTCGAGGCCCTTTCTCCACATTTCCTCCTTTCCCTCTCATCCTCTGAGACCCCAACCCCTAGTTGCCTTGGCCCTAACCCAACCCTTCTCTTTCCCAATTTCTTGCCTTCCGGCCATCGCGTGTCAACAATTTGTGCCATCTTTGCTCCTCTGTCTCTGGCCCTTAATTGCGTCCCCTCGGGGCGGAAGGGAACACAGCGATGGGACAAAGAGAAATCCGCGGCCCCAAAGGGGTAATGGTGAGACCCATCCTTTCTGTCTCTTACACTAAAGTGTATTTTTTGGCACCAACTCGGCAGCTTTCGGCCGCTTCCCACACAAATAAATCGTTTTCTGCCCGCCCCAACAAAGCGTTGATTGCGGAAGCGGCAAATTGGATTTGTGGCTTCATCCCCGGGGACAGCATTTGTGCCGCTGTGTGTCCCTTCCGCCCAATTTGGCCGATAATTCGCGACCCCAGGCGACTTAGTCCAACAGAGATGTACAACAGCGGCGAATTATTAGATTGTAAATATTTAATTATTTTCCGCTCTTGCCCATTTTTGGGAATGATGGATGGGACGGAGGATGGGTGAATTGGAGGGCGGAATGGACTAAGGGTCCAGGGGCGAGGATGGAGATGGATGGGAGGAGTGGCATTGAGAGGAAGGTGATGGATGGAGGACCCGGGCGGACAGTTGCGAGTGCGCAAAGTTGTCCCGACCGACCCGTTCCCGTTCTGGCACCACTTTAGGGAACGACCTCTTCTTGTTGTTGTCCCCCTTCCTCGTGTTGTTGGGCCTCTTCCTCCCGCCGGCCTGGGCTCCTTTCTGCGCATCTCTGGGCCTCTGGTCCTCCCGGTCTCCGGCCTCCTCGCCCCTCCTTGATGACCTCCTCCGCCTGCGTCGGACCACGCAAACAGTGACCGACAGGGAGACGAACATCACCAGCACAAAAAGCCCCACAAAGGGCACGACCAGCTGGCCCAGTGGAGGCGAGAAGGGGGACAGCGAGCACGACGGCGAAAGTAGCTGCAACGTGAAGGGCGTTAGTGGGCAGAATCTATCGCTTCCAATTTGGCCCAAAATGTTTCCCTCCACGTCCTGGCCCTTCCCAACCAACCCAGCAACAACACTTGCCATTCTCGCCTACTCCCGGGGGAATTGTTCCCAAATGCCCAAATTGATTCCCCCTCCAATACCTTTTCGAGTGCCTCCGGCGGCTCGTCACTGAGCAAATGGAAAACTAGCGATGGATCGGGTGGCGGAGGAACGTCGAAAGGAGGCGGTGCGGGAATGCATCGTTCGCCACAGGAGGACATCACTGAGAGCGGAGGAACGGACGAAAAGGAGGTCCGAGGTGCTTTGCTGAAGCCAAGAGTGAGTGCATTGGATGGGGCAAACGACTTTGGGCAAAATGGGCGAGCCAAAATCCGATTTAGCTCAAAAATGGCGGAGGGATGTGCAGGCAAATAATTAAGCGGAAGGGCCGAAAAGGGCGGGCGAGGGGATAGAGGGCGGGGTGTGACGCAACGGGCGGCGATTGAAAGAGGCGGGGCAAAAGAATGGATTTGAGGGTTGGAGTCCCTGGGCGGGATTGGCACTTCCGAGAGCGGCCCCTCCACTCGTTGTGCGCGGCCAAAGTTGGCAATGGATTTGGCATGGATGGGCGGGAGGGCGGACAGTGGCTGGACGCTGTGGGTCCCACTGGCATTGGCCCTTCCCTCCCAAATCCTTCGCGGCCCTCGCCTGACTGGGCCACAAATGAATAATTCAAACGGCCATAACCGGACGGCGGAGGAGGGACAGATTTCACGGGCGGGTGAATTGAATGCGAGGGAACAGGTGCGGACGGGGAGGAACGGACGCACAAAGGGCCAGAATGGTGGTGGCCCTGGTGCAAATTGACCAAATGTTTTGGTATTTCTAATCTGGGACTCCTTTTTGGAGGGGCCACAGACAGTCAGTCACAGCCCCTTCCCTCGCCTCCCAATCGTGTTCGCCCAATATTTTGGTCATCCGCCGCTGCACCTGCGCAATGCGGAATCAAACGAATGGGATCGGATGATGAGACGGCCATTCGCCAGACCTGGCTGGAGTGATGGACTTCCGCGCCAATGGACCATCGGCGGCGGAAGCGCCCGTCCGCCAGCCATTCGCCGACGGGCGGGTCGGTCACCCGACTGCTGATCCTTCCCCCAATATTTTACAATCTGCACTGCCACACCCCACCAATTTCTAGCCGTAAAAAGTCGTAATGGGAGGGGCAATTAAGCGGAGGGGTGTGGAATTGGGACGGAGTGGGCAGGGCAGAGGGCAGGGAGAAAGTGCCCAAAACGGGGGAATAATTGGCCAAAAACAAGCGAAGGAGTGAGTGGACTGACTCTCCATTCACTCGCCCTGGGAGAGCACTCGCGCAAATTAATTGCCGCGGGGAGGAAAGGCAAACATTTGGGCGAAGTTGGCGGCGGAGCAAATGTTGCACTGAGGGCAGTGGGCTGGCCCAAAATTGGCAAACGGAAAGGGGGAATGGGCCGACAAGGGAGAAGGGCGAATGTTGTGGACTCACTCGAGCAGGGAAGGAGAGTCGGCCCGAATTCGGACGCCGAGAACAACGGCATGGGCCATTCATGTGTTTGACCTGATTCGGCTCTTTTTATTAATCTTTACCGCGCGGAAAACAGCTCCCATCGGTATGTGGCAATTTTTGAAAAGGGGGAATTGTGGTTGATGGGTTGAATGTATGTGTCATGATTTGCATTTGCACCTTTGGATGGGAATGCAAATGCGAAGAAAAGTGAATGGCAAGGGAGGGGAGGGAGGGAGGGCCCTTGGATTTGGACATATGTGCTAGGCATTTGGGAGTGGGAGTGGATGCTGGGTGGCGGACAAAGCGCGACAGTGGAAGAATTGGAATGGGCGAGTGGACGACCGGGAATTATCCAATCCGGGGCAGCAGTTGAGGGAGGGCGGTGCCAAGTGGGGGAATGGGGATTGGCATCTGCCGCTGAGTGGTGGTGGCCTGGAGGATTAGGCAGCGCACAATTGGAGCGGATTTGGGCTGGGCAGGCACAATTGTTTTTCGAGCACTGCGGACACCGGCGGGACACCTCGCGGGTCAGCAGCGCTGGGGAACGGACGGAGTGATAAGGCTGCGGCCAGAGAGCCGTGTGTGCGCCACGCCTTTCCTTGCGCTAATCCCAAATCCGATTCCCGTCCCTCCCGCGGCCCTGTATTTGTCTGTTTGCCACAAATGGCGGTCCGCAAAAGGGTGGAGAATTGATGGACTGCTGGGGAAGGAAGGGCCTTGCCTTGCTCCGACCGCCGATCGAAGGAGAGGGACGGCGGAAAGAAAGGGAATGGACTCGCTAAGGGCGACAGCACTCGCTGGCTGCATTGTTGTGCGGCTGTGGAGGCCGATCGGGGTGGCAATTTGGGGGAGGAGGGGCCACCGAAGACTGAAGGACTGTGCACTTCCGGGGCACAACAAGGAGCAAGGGAAGGTCTTCCCATTTCTGGACGGTTGACCCGTCCAGAGAATGTGTAAACAACAGCACTCCCCCCTTTGATCTCCTTCCACTGCTCTTCGCCTTTCGGCACTCTCCGGCCAAAGGCCCTTCCTTCCCCCGGGACACCGTCCCACTGATTGACTGGCGTGGCGACGGGCTTCATTTGGATCTGGCGCGGGTACGGTGCATTTGAGGAAGGTCAATGCGGCATGGATGGGGAGGGAGGAGTGCGTCCATTCGGCTGAATTTGTGCGAAAATAAACATCCACTGCCACTAGCGGAGGAGTGGATGATCGGCGCGGCGGAGGGGCGCAGAAGGGGTGGATGGGTGTCCATTTCACGGACAGATCGGCTGTAATTAAAGGGGTGGGGAGGATGGACAACACCAACAAGTGCCCTGCCCCTGCCCCCTTTCCCACCGGTCGCCAATGCCAAAAGGTCGCGGCAGGAAATAAAATTTGTCTGCCGATTTGGCGGCAGAAAAGGCGCTGAGAGAAAGGCAAAAGGCGATAAATTTGCTCATAAAATGTGTTCTTCGTCCCCTTTGATCGAGGAACTGGCGGAGAGGCGCAAAGGGAGCAGCGGATTAATTGGGGCAAAAGGCACGGGGAATGGCCGAGTGGGGGAGGGGAGTGACCGATTGTGGGCGAAGGTCGGGGGAAAACGGAGAGGGAATTAATGGATTTGGACGGGAGGCGGAGGGGATCGGATGACCCGTTCAAAGGGCTCCTCTGTGTGCGACCATTCAATTTCGGGAGTCACTCTCGCTCGGCCGATTGGGCCATCTGCCCTGCAGAAAGCGAATGGGAACACATATTTCGGGGCAAAACAGTGAGTGCTCTCTCTCATTGTCCCGTCCAGCAGCGGGGTGCCTGCCCCCTTTCCGCACCTTTTGTGTGACTTTCGCACTTTGAGCCCAAAGGGCGGCACAATCAAAGAAGTCGATGCGTGACAATGGAACGGCCATTTGGGGGCTCATCAGAATGTGTGGCTCTAATTAGTGCCCGGCGGAGGGGACGGAGAATATTCATTCATCCCATCACCACATCCACCACCCATCACTCACTCTCCTCTGCCCTTGGTCGCCGCCAAAAAACGACGCATTTATTTGTGTGCACTTTTCGGGAAATGGTCTTTATTGAATGCGAAGGAATGGCCACCATATGAGCGCACATTCACTCTTTGGCGGTCCCGCGAATTCACATTTATGTGTCGCATTCCGCATTTTTGTGCGGTCCATCCAGAAATCGGCGGCGCAAAACGAGAATGGACGGACGCGGACAGAGATGATGATATGGGGCACGCGAACATTCAATTTGGCTGCCGCCAACAAGTGATTGCGCTCTCGCAATAAATCTCGCACGCGAGCACGATCGATCAGCCAGAAATGAGCAGCGCACATTTGGGGCAATTAATCAGAGTCAGTGGGGCGGAATGGATGAATGGGATTGGACGGGCGGGGGAAGGAGCAGGGATCAGCCCCGATCGGAGGAATTGCGCGCGAGCAGTTTGGAATTTGGATTCGGATTGAAATGGACGGGGAACGGGGAGATGATCCCGGTGGGAAGAAGGAGCGGACTATTTTCGCTTGTTTGCCCTCGCATTGGGCGACACAAAAGGCCAAGGGAATGGGAGGGACTGAATGGATTGGCCCGTCCGCCAGAAATTGCCGGAAAAGGGAAATAGAGTAAGGTCGGCCGTTTTGCGCGCGAATTGGAGACGCTGCAAATGACTTCCGCGAGGGCAAGAAAATTGGGCGCCAGTCGGGAAATTGCTGGTCTGGGACTTGGGGTGACAGCCGAGATTGAAAGGGATGAACAAGCGCACAACAAACACATCCATCCACCCATTCATCCATCCAATCCAGTCAGTGTCCCTTTGCTGGACTCCCTCTTGCAATTCGAAAACACTTTTGCCAGCCCATAATTGGGCCGGGAAGAAAGGGCCACAAGGGCACTTCTGGGGAAGTGGGGGGGGGGGCTACCTCACTTCCCCATTTGCATTGGCTTTATTAGCTCTTGGGAAGGGCGCTCAGCCATTTATTGGATTATGCGAAGGCAGGAATGTGCGGGAATCTGGGAACACGCTAAAGTTCAGAAACACGCGACGCAGCAAATAGTAGGTAGTAAGCAATTATTGATGAATGATGAAATGAGAATGATGATCACTGATCAGAGTCATTTTTAAATTTGATACAAAGTGTAAGTGTCTCTAATTTTTTTAAAATCGCAAATCGAAATTTGAGGACGGGGACCCAACACTTTTACTGCCAAAATTATTCAATTAGCCAATCTGGACAAAGTTATCCTCGCTAGCCCTTACCCATAACACGGCAGATATACATTGTTTATTTATTTATTCATCGTAGCATAGTATGTATGTATGTAATGTGAAAATGATCAGATCGGCCTATATCCTCAAATGTCCATCCTCAATTGTCGTTGAGCGCCCCGAACAAGCATAATATTGTAACAGAATTAAGAGAGTCAAGAAAAATATCGTGTCATCATTGATAAATATCTTGTCTTAATAAAAAAAATATGCCATTCTCTTCCTTCAAAGCGGTGCTGACCGATATAGAGGGAACAACAACTTCGATCGACTTTGTTAAGGTAAGTGCTAAGTATCCTTCCTTTTCCACCTTAAATTCTTTCAAATGTAGAATGTTCTGTTTCCATTCGCGGCTAAAAACGTGGTCACCTTTCTTGGAGCAATTGCCGAGAGTGGGGATCATCGCCAATTAGTTGAAGAGTTGGTCAAGAGTTCAAACAAATGCGCAGCACAGGACGCGGAGGTGACTCCTATTCCAGAGGAATGCTCCAAAGAAGAGCTGGTCGCCAGAGTGTCAGCCAATGTGCGCCTCTGGATTCGCCAAGACCGGAAATACACTGCACTCAAATCACTTCAGGGCACCATGTGGGAGGAGGGATATCGGGACGGAACGCTAAAAGCCCAGTTAGTTCTCTTGCGTAATTTTGTCCAATTTGGCAATTATCAGACATCTAATAAGTCTGTATCTTCCGCCCCAACCCATGATTTTTCCAAGTGTTTACGCAGATGTTCCCGCCACTTTCAAGCGACTGACAGAAGCGGGCATTCCCATCTACATCTTCTCTTCGGGTTCCTGCAAAGCGCAACAACTGCTGTTTGCGCACACTGCTTACGGCGACCTCACCACGGTAACCTGTCGAAAAACACACTTTAATATGTCCATTCAATCAATTCACAGTACATCTCTGGCTACTTTGACACAAATGTGGGTCCAAAATTTGAGTCCGGCAGTTTTGATGAAATTGTGCGACAAATTGGTATCGAAGCGCGTGACCTAATCTTCCTAACTGACGTAGAAAGGGGTAAAAAAGAAACAATAGATGCCGGTGATATAAATCCTTTTCTTCAGAAGCTACCGCTGCAAGAGAAGCAGGATTGCAAGTTGGCCTCTTCTTGCGCGAGGGAAACGCACCACTGAGTGACGGTGCGCTACAAAAATACGAGGCATTCCACAGCTTTGAGGAATTAAAATGATGGGCGGACAGAAATCATATATTTATATATTTACATATCAGCTAGGCGAGTTTCACATTTATTCCAAACCATAGATATAACAATCAATAATCCTAGTTGTTTAAACGTCCACCTTTTTCACATATTCCGAGTAGTCAATCACCCCGTCGCCATTCAGGTCCACATCTTTCATCACCTCGTCCACCGCTTTCTCGACCTCCTCGTCCGTCACCGGATTTGCCGGTGGTTCAGACAGCTCTCCCTTTTCAGAGTGGTGATGGTGAATTGCCTAATGGAATTGGCTCCGTTTTTGCCCACGTTCCCCACCCTGCCCCTCACCTTCCAGACCTCGATACCGTCGATCACGTGATCCTTGTTCAGATCATTGATTGAGAAATAGTGGAACCTCTCCTCTTCAGGCGTCATCTTGTGCTCCCCAATCTCCAACTTGTCCTCCAAATGGTGCTTTAGGTGCCTAAACTGCCAATTTTGCCCCAATGTCAAAAGGTGGAAAACTTGATATTTTACTCACTGCTCATCGTACACAGCATCCTTGTCACCAAAATTGGCCACTAACTCTAAAAACATATAAAGGTGATGCACTCGAAGTTGGATTTAAATGTGGGTAATACCGTTTGGGAAAATACAAAAGGAAGCAAGCAATACCACCAAGACATCAACGTTGATACTAGTCTTCCTCTGTCCCATTTTTGAAGATACTTATTCTAACAGCGTTGACTTTGAACAGGCAGAGGTATAAATCATAAACACAAAGGCGAGGCCAATTCAATAACATTGATTACAGAAAGAGAGACACGTCGCCGAAAAAGCCAAACCCCGCCTTCCCAAAAGGGGTTGCTGCTCAAACACACATTGAGAGACCCAACGGACTTAATAAATAAATAGAATTGATTAATTTCATTTAATATGCATTTATTGAGTGACCAATAAATTAAAAACATTAACAAATTTGTTTCCAAAAATTATGCACCAGAGTTGAAAAAAATGAGAAAATTCCATAGATACATGCTTTATTTCTATTCTATTGGATCCAATCACGGATTCCGCTTTGGACGCATCAAACTGTTAAAAATGGTGAAAGTGGAAATATTTAAATATAATTTTTAATAATAAGTATTTTTCATTTTTAAGAAGAGCGGTTAATGGTTCATTGATATCAAATATCAATAGGCCGAGCTGGACGATCACAGAAATGTTTTGGGAACGCAATTTTAACGAATGTTTTGACGAGTTTGAACGGATTAGTGTTGAGGTGGAGCCTGTTGTTGCTGCTGTTGTTGTCTGGCCTGGTCTTCGCGCTGCTTTTGTGCCTTCAGGAATTCACCATAATCGATGTATCCATCGCCGTTAAAATCGTCTTCGCGCAATATTGAGTCAATCATATTCTCCAGTTCATTTTCACTAGGCAAAGGAGGCGGAATACTGCCCCCCTGATGGCCGGGACCTGGATTCTCTGAAAGTGCTGGCAAATATTAAAATATTCCTATTTTTCGACCTTGGTGAAAATGCGTTATTGCCTTTATCAGCTCAACTCCATCCAACTTTCCGTTTTTGTCCAGATCATGCATATTAAAATAGTGGAATTGGAGTTGTTCCGGCGTCATATGTGCAGTTGGATCTACTTTGCCTTCTAAATGCTCCTTTATGTGTCTGAAATATAAATTTTCAAAAAAAGTATGGATTTGATAGCTGATTAGGTAATTCACCCCTCGTCTTTGACTTGTTCTCCGCCGAACTGCGTTTGCTGCTGACCCGATGCTTGATTATGATTTTGTTGTTGTTGATGATGACCTTGTAACGGTTCTTGTTGGCCAGGAAATGATGGCACTTGATGCGTTTGAGTGCATTTAAATTTTATACTCAATAAAAGTAGTAAAATAGAAGTAGATACGCTTTTTAAGTAACCCATTTGTCGATTTTCTAAAAATCGCGAATTGTATGTAATACGTAATAATTAAAAAAAAATGTTTTGTATTATTTGGGCCTCTGGGCTTGGGATTTGGATGGACTTGATGTCGTGGACTAACTAAGAAGATGAGAATTGGGGTCGTGGATTGGGCCGTTAGAATTGGGTCTTAGAATTGGGTCTAGGTGTCTGGGCCTACCTTATCTCTAAATCTCTATAGTCTATCGGATAATGGGATGTTTGATCTTTAATTATATTATATTTAAAATAGTTTGGCTTTCAGTCTTTTGACGACGTGTTCGCTCTTCGCTGTTTTACATTCTGAATTGTTCTTGCTACTTGCTCATTTGCTCGATCTCCACTTTCCGCCCGTCTAAAAATCTAAATTAAAAAAGTCATGTTCCTTTTGTATAGCTTAGGTATAGGGTGGGCGGGGAATACATTTAGGTACGTTACGGGTATTATGCTTAACGCAGGCGTTTTTCTGCTCTAAGCCAATCAACTCGTAAATTTAAATTAAATTCAAATATCAGATTCAAATTTCAAAGAATATCATTTTAAACAAAGGTGAAATATCGTTTCATTATTTGTGATTGAATGAATGTCTGATTTGCCATTTTATTCTACTGAAGCTAGAAG
Organism: Radopholus similis; assembly: GCA_013357305.1. Classification (NCBI taxonomy): domain Eukaryota; kingdom Metazoa; phylum Nematoda; class Chromadorea; order Rhabditida; family Pratylenchidae; genus Radopholus; species Radopholus similis. The sequence goes on from VAHH01000081.1 coordinate 48,523, forward strand.
ACGCCATCTCAATCCGAACGAAGTGAACAGCGCCGCGTCTGCGAGTTTTTCTACTGCAATTAATCTTGACGAAGAGGAAAGGGATAAATATCGACATAGGCGTACATCACCACAAATCAACCAAGCTTTTCATCAAACGCACAATCAACAGAACTCATCATCCTTCACAAATCTTTCTTCACTTATCACACCAGCGTCGAATTTTTGGAACGCTGCACAGGTAAAAGTCTCATTAATTATTATTTATTATACGCATATGTCATATGAGATATGTATGATATGGATTTTCATACTATTTGATATAATCATTATTCATTAATGCAGATCTCAGTCCAGTCTTTTGCCGAACAAATATCTAACTATAATTCATCTCCGGAACCTGAAAAACGGAAGGGATCTCCTTCGGACTTTCTGAACCCAGACGTGACGATTTTCATATTTTGCTTTTAACTATTTTCATCGTTTTAGAACACTACAATTTTCCCCCTGGAAATGCCATTTCGAGACAGGACATCCGAATTCCGGACAATTGTAAAATCATGTCAATTGCGACACCAGCCTAATGGAAATCTCGCATCAAATAAAACGGACCGCGACAAAATGCTCAACGCATCCATTCAATTCAACCAGTTGGCAAAGTAATTTGTTAGATAAAAGAGACAAAGATGGAATTTTTATCCAAAATTAAAGACAAATAATGGAATTACACAACAAACAGTAAAAGCAAAAATTCAGGCGAATTGGACGAGACTTGAGTATGACTTGTGCCAAAATGGAGAAACTTAGTCAGCTAGCAAAGAAGAAATCTCTTTTTGATGATAAGGCTGGTGAAGTGGAAGAGCTATCGCAAATCATAAAACAAGTTTGCTGATTTATTTTAATTTCAATTCATTGCCAGTCTGTGTTTAGGACATTACTGGCCTGAACAAACAGATTGCCAATCTCCAACAAGTGGCCATTCAGCGTTCTGGCGTGGATTCCGTTAGGCAGGAGCAACAGGGCCAAAACCATTCGAAGCTGGTAGTTGTTGGGCTGCAGTCGAAGTTGGTCAACATCAGCCAAACATTCCAAAACGTGCTCGAAATCAGGACAGAAGTGGGACTCATTGTTTGTTCTTATGTAAAAATATGTAAATTATATACAGAATCTGAAGCTGAAGAGAGCACGGCGCGAAAAGTTCAGTCAATCGGCTAGCATTCCGTCCAATTTGCCGCCATCCGCGAGCACTGGAAACAGTTGAGTCCTTTATTTTTACGGCCGAACGAAGCTTTTCTTCCAAATACAGTGGGTTCTCTTCTCTTGCATGATGACGTCGCTGCCTCAAGCGGGTCCTCCTCCTTTGCACTCGATATGGGGCAATTGGAACAGCACAGAATGCAAGAACAGGTGAATTTGTAATCTGTCCATTCTAAACATTAGTGTGTTTTTAGGCATTGCTAATAGACGAATCGGAATCGTACCACCAGTCTCGATACAGTGCAATGGAAAGTATCGAGAGCAGCATCACGGAACTGGGTTCAATATTTCGCCAGCTGGCCACACTCGTTTCTGAACAGGGCGAACTGATCACGAGGTTGGCACTTGGACCCAAGAGGAGCAACACTTACTTTGCGCAGAATCGACTCCAATGTGGAGGAGACCAGCATGAACGTGGAGGCGGCACACCATGAGTTGCTCAAATACTTCAACAACATATCTCGCAACCGATGGCTGATCATCAAAGTGTTCGGCGTTCTCATGGCCTTCTTTGTGTTCTTCGTCATTTTCCTCACCTGAACAGCTGCTGATGGTCCCGATCGCGCACTTCATTTATTCACGTCTAGTGTCTGGGCGGGCTGGTCTTATCGAATTCCGGGGATGAAGACAATTAATTGATTGGATAGAGAGACTTTATCTGTTCTTCCTCATATGCGCATATTCGTATTCGTTTTTCCATGTTTGACGGAAATGTCTTTTAGTCCCTGTGATAACCCTTCAAAACTATGTTTAAATAGTAATAAGCACTGTATAGTTTTCTTTTCCAATGTTTGCTCGTTTTGACGAATTCTTGGAAAGCCGAGAACTTATTTTTTTATAACTATTCTGCTTAACAATGCAAGTAATAAACCAGTCAGCTACAGGTGTGGAAATGGTTCGCATTTCGGTTTCATTCGTCGTCGTCGCCAGTTTCGTGTCGACTGCGCTGACCATCATGAACGCGTTCTTCATCAAAAAGCAGTTCTACCCCTCAGTCGTATATCTCACAAAGTCCTCCACTTCCATGGCGGTTCGCAGCTACAACTTTGCAAACTCAAAAGCCATTTCCCGAATTTAGGTGCTCTACTTTCAAGCCGCCATTCTCAGTTATCTCGTGTTCTCCCTGCTCCGGTGGATCTTCTTCGGCCAGCTCAGGGTCGCCGAGATGGAACACGCCCAGGAACGCGTTTGGCACGCCATCATGGAGACGTGTCTGGCATTCAGTGCGTAGCCGATTTGGCATGGTTTTGCTACATTTTTGCTCTTCAGCCGTGTTTCGGGATGATTTTTCGCCAAAATTCGTTATCCAGTTTGTGGTATTGTTTTTCGTGAAAGCTTTCCACTGGTTGGCAGAGGACAGGGTTGACTACATGGTCTTGTTTAGAGGAATTGATTTCAATTGGAGTAATAAATTTAGGAGAGGAGTCCGGTCATCACACTGCTTTTCCACGCCCGCATTCTCGGCATCATTTCGCTGCTGAGCGCCATCGACTCCTATTTCATTTCGCACGCCTTCTTCACCACTCTGATGCGCGGGGCCAGTGCCCAGATTGTGTTTGGATTTGAGGCAGACATCCCAACGGGGTCCGTCTGTTCCCAAATGACCTTCCCCCCTTCTCCAGTACGCAGTTCTGTTGACAATGGTTGCACACGTGACCATCAACTACATACTGCACTTGCACGACCTCCGTTCACCGCATCCCTGGGAGAACAAAGCGGTCTACATGCTCTACGCCGAGCTCTTGACAAGTGAGTTAGGAGCGTCTCACTGTGTTGTCCTCAATAATCTCAGAAGCTACAGTTGTGATGCATGCACTTTAGGTTTTCTCCGCTGTGCACTCTACCTTGCGTTCGCCGCTGTCATGATGAAGATCCACACGTTCCCACTGTTCGCGATCCGCCCCTTCTACCTGACTGTGAGGGCGTTCCGCAAAGCGGGTACTTTTCTGGATGATCGTGTATTTGTTGCCAATATTGATTGCATTCCAGTAAACGATGTGGTTCTATCTCGACGCGCCATAAACGCGATGAACAATTTGTTCCCGTTGGCGACTGCACAAGACCTGACCGAAAGTGCGATTGGGCGTCCATCACAGCGTTGGCCAATTTCCCTTTTCAGATGACAACACGTGCATTATTTGCCGAGAGGAAATGACGACAGAAAGCGGCGCAAAGAAGTTGCCGTGCAACCACATTTTCCACCCTAACTGTCTCCGCTCTTGGTTCCAACGCCAGCAGACCTGTCCCACGTGCAGGACAGATGTTTTGGGTGAGCTAGCTATTTTTCGTGGAAATAAATAGATTTTCCTCCCAGTTCAACGTCGCCCCACCGTCATACCCGGCCAACAGCAGCAACCGCCGCCCGCAGCCATGGCCAACGGGGCTGCCGCCGCCCCAGCGTTTGTGCACCCGTTCCAGTTTCAGTTCCACTTCGGACAGCAGCAACGTCCCCCGAACGTTGTCTTGCCGCAGCAACCTCCCGCCCAGTTTGGATTCCCAGGGATGCCTCCATTCGGACTTCCTCAACAGTTCCCTCCGCCTCAACAGGTTTCCCCAAAACAGGGAGTGCTGCAGACCTTCCGCGTTTCAGGCTCAGCCGCAGCAGGACGGCGCCCAGCCAAATGGGGCAGCGGGCGCCCAGCATCCGAACGGCGGAACTCAGCCACAGCCCTCCGCCAGCACTGCTCAGACCCATGCTGCTGCCGAGGGCGGCACATCTGCCGCCGCCGAACAGAGCACTTCATCAAACGCCACTCAGCGAATGCCGCCGCAGTTCGCCGTTCCATTCATGGTGGCGATTTATTATATTTTTTAATCGGTTTATTTTTAGTCGCCTTTTGCGTTCTTTCCTCCGCCGCCACCATTCGTCCCATTTCCGCAGCCTCCCCTGGTCATTCCATTTTTGGAATTGTTTATCGCACAGCAGACATTATCTAGCGCATTTAGCTCTCCGGGCTGAGCGACGCCGAAATTGCCGAGATGGAGGGCAACGAGAGGAGGGCGCTGGAGGCGCGCATCCAGGCGTTGCGAAACATCTCGGTGCTGCTGGACGCAGCACTGCTCCAGTTCCAGCAGTACCTGAGCGTCATTCCCCCTACGGCCAACACCGCCCAGCAGAGTGCTGCGCCCGCCCCCTCCTCATCTAGTGTTGGCGTGCAGCAGGATGGCGACGGGGGGCGGCAGGGGACGGCCGCCTGAGAGAGAATACGGGACGGAACCGGGTGTAAAGAGCCAAAGAATGGGTTTGTTGCGTGTTCGGAGGGAATGCGAGTCATCGGAGCGCTTTATTTGTTTTTGGAATTACCACACCTCCAATTTAAAAGGGACCCCCTCTGCCTTTCTTTTGCTCCAGATTGAGCACAAACAACCGACCCCACAGTATACCACCTACCTATGCTGCTGCTATTTATTGCGTTGTGCACAAATCTGTGTGATAGAAATCGAATTAGTGGGACCGTTTCGCAAACACTGTAAAATTTTTGGCAACTCTGCAGAACTCCGACCAGGAACTCTGAATAGTGGAACCTCGTTAGTTTTTACGACGCATCGTCCAAAGTGCTCCTTGTTCTGCAGAATTGCTCGTTTATTGAAATTCGCATAAATTCTTGCATTTTCGAATTTGTTTATTTGGTTGCCAACGCGAACGTGTCTCAGCGTTCCCAATTCCCATTCCCACTACCAGCTCATCAGCATCACCGGGACACACTTACGGCGTCCACCTAATGCGATTGATAAGTGCCTTCGTTTAATGCAAAAGCTAATGGCGGGCGGCGAACAAAGTTCTAATGGGGAATGAATGTTTAGAAAAGCACTAAATGGCAGACGCAAAATTGGATGGCACTCCTCTACTAATTCTTGCTTCGCATTTGGCTCTCAAAAGTGGACTGCTGGAGTGGGCGAAGTTTAAATGGTTGTTAATCCCGGGGGGAGAAACAAACGTTTTCCGCCTCCCCCATCCATCTTCCATTATTCATTCATTCCGCAGTTTATTGGCGTTCTCTCTCCTCCGGCCCAATTTGGGCATATGTGTGTGTGCCTCGCCCCCATTGTTGGCACTTCCTGCCCTCTCCCGTTTCGCGTTTACGTGTGCGCAGTTGCCAGTTGTCCGCACCACTTTTTTGCCCTTTCGAGGGCCATTTGCGGAAAATGCGGTGCAATTGGCGTGTGTTTGGTGCAATTGGCGTATGCCGTGCGGACAACGCGGTGAAGCGCTTTTCACTTCCACTCTTGTTGCGCCCTCCCTCCTGCCGTCACCGGCACCACCCTTTTGCGCGCTCTGCTCTCTTCCATAATTAATTCACTTGTTTGGGCTGGGTGGGGCAGCCGGGAGGGATTTGTGGCGGCACAAATGGCACTGGAGAGGCCAAAGCCAGCAGGGATTTCATTCAGGAAGGAGCATAGCGCCATTTATTTTTGCTGAGCCTAATTGTATTTTCCGAGGACTGGCCGGCGGCAGCTCTCTTTCACACCAGCGGCCGCAGAGAGCCACAACAACAATGATGTGGGGGGTCATTGGATTCCCATCGTTTGATCAAAATTCAAAACTGACTTCGTGCCGGAGAAATCAACCAAGCTTCCTAATCACGACTTTCAGTGTCCCGTGGGAAGCGACTAGAGACACTAAAAAATTCAATCAGATTATGCGTGTGCCGTCGACGGCGGCGGAAAGGCACTTCCCCTCTCTTGGCCTGCTGTTCTCGGCAGTTGGCCGTTTCTTTTCCTCCTCGCTATGTATATGCACCGACACACTTATTAGGCGAGGAAGAGGGGCATCCATTGCCTTTTTGCACGTCAAGTGTGGATTGGAAGGCGATGAGAAGAATAATGGTCTTCTCGCCATTGCCACATTCTCACCAAAATGGGCGGATGGATGGCCGGCCGTAATAACTTTTTTCTGCTGTCCTTGCCCGATGATGATGATGATCAAACATCAAAAGAGCACAACTTTCAGTGCCACAAAAATGCACTTCAACTCCTCCCCTGCGCCTGTCCCAACCGTCCCAACAACGCCCATGGATTTGCCCTCCATACAGCGTTCCACCGCCGAACTGGTAGAGATCCTCATCTACTCGCTGTGTCTACTCGTCGGTGGCCCCCTAAATCTGTTCTCGTTTCGCAAACTGGTCAACGCCCTCTTCCGGCCGCCCTCCACCAGCGCTCGTCCATTCGGCGCCCAAATGGCCTTGCTCAAGTGAAATCACGAAACCATCCTTTTGCGCATCTGTTTCCCTTCCAGACTGCATCTGAACATCGCCGATCTGATCACAATGTCCGCTTCCCCTTTTTCATTGATTAACCATCCACTTTTCACACAGGTTTATCTACACACTATCGCAGATTATATGGTCTGTCTGTGCTTGAACGCACTAGTTACCCCAATTCCACCTCCCTCATTTTCCTGCAGGATGATCAGCTACCAGTGGTATGCGGGTGATTTGTTATGCCGCGTGTGCAAATTCTTCCACACATTCGGCTTCTACCTCAACTCGTTTGTTGTCGCCTGCTTCGCCATCGACCGGTTCCTGGGGACACGGAATCTGAAGTAAATGCGCTCGGATATTAATTAGGACATCTTCTCTCGGTGCCGGCAAGGATTGATTGTTTCCCCTCCTTTTCATAGCAATCCTTCCGCCACCACCGTTGCACATGTGCGTGCCAAGCGGATGCTGTCGGTGGCCTGGGTGTGGGCCATAATGCTCTCCATTCCGCAGTGCTTCATTTTCCGCGTGTTCGAGCCTTCCGAAATGCCCAACTTCAAACAGTGCACACCCATATGGACCATTCTTGGCTATGAGCTGGACATCAAGTTGGGCGCTCTGGCCGGAAGTGGACACGAAGTGGAGCGAAAAGAGTTGGTGGACCAATTCGAGGAGGGTAAGGGCAAGAGAAACGGCTGGAAACAATTGTGTTTGCAGTTCTGAAATGGGAGCGAGCCTACAATCTGGCGCACCTTCTGTTCGTGTTCTGGATACCCTCGCTGATCATCGTGGCATCTTACGCCTCCATCCTGGTCACCCTCAACTCGCTCTCTGTCGTTCCCCACAGCATCAGGCGAGGCAAGCCACAACACACTCCGCTACTCTAACAATCCTCCACTGATAGAATACTCTCTCGTCCCTCCCTAGGCACCAGCTTTCGGAGTCGTCGTTCTAAAAAGGACGAAAAGTGTGACACGGCACTCGTTAGAGACTCCACGATGAATGAATCGATGGAGTTGGCACTGAAGAACGGAAGTGTGGCGACACAGCAAACGTTGACGGAGGAGGAGGCACTCAGGGAACGCTGCAACGGCGGCGCAAAAGTTGGCTCCATCGCCGCACAAACGATAGCCAAAGCTAGACAGGTCGGCTGGGCGGGACAATGGCTGAACAGAACATCCATTTTGTTTTCCAGAATGCAAAGCGACAAGCGGTAAGTCCCAAGGGAGGTCCCAAACAAGGCTATTTGTTTGCCGCCAACTAAAGGGGACAATCGCCATTTGTTTTGTATTTGTTGGCGCAATTCCTCCGTTCCAGTTCACATGGGCACTCACAGTTCCAAATTCAGGCACTCATTCTAGCCGCCTATTTGACCTTTTGGTCGCCCTACAATTTACTTGCGATGATCAACGCGTTTGCGCCCAAGGACGGCACAGTCAGGGAGATATTCTCGATCACTCTCCCGTTCCTCAACTCCCTGATCGTGGTCAACCCCATTGTGAACCCACTCATCTACGGGGTATTCGAATGCGGGCGCAAATACTGAAACAATGAAAGCGGAAGACCGGCGAGTGGAATGGAGATAGATATCACAGCCTATTTGAAAGACATAACTTATTATTACTTATTTGGCCCTTCTTGCGCATAACATAACATATCCACATCGACGATTATTTTGATCTGCCTAGTCGCACATTGCATTGGAGTCGGCATAAACCGCTCCAGAAAATTATCCTTCTTTGCACACTGTTTCTATTAAACTATTGCTCTGGGTCAAATTTCAGAGCAATGTAAGATTCGGCCGACAATTGGAAATAAACCAATTTACTGATCGACGAATGTGAAAATTGAGCAATTTAACAAAAACACAACAGCCCATTTCCTCTTCGGCGCTTTCTCATCCCATTCGGTGTACTATTCCCATTAGTTTTTGGTGCAACTCGCTCTGTTCGTCGTTCTCAATACGAAGGTCCCATTGTCCAAACTTGTCCAGTGCACACTCGGAGTCGGCGTCATCAATGCCCGTTTGGAAAACAAATCCTCGCCGCTCGCGGATCCCTTGCGGGCACTCTACGCGTACGAAGAGCAGTTGCGACGAACGGAACTGGGCCCGGAAGTAAACGAGGTCACTGGGCCTCCGGCAGTCACTGACGAGCACAACTTCACCTTCTTTTGTCGATACGTTGTCACCAGCAGGGTGGACCACTTTTCGCCGAGCGAAGGCCTTCCTGATGGGAGTGATTTAAATTTTAAAGAATGGATGGTTTCCGCCTTCGGTAGTCCCATAGTTCCAGTTCCCCGATGGATTTGTGTGCCGAATTAAATGCAAATTCCCCTTGGCACCTGCAAAAATAGTCTGGGTCCTTCGCTCGGATCTGCTCTCCAAAGGCAATCATTTCCTCACGTACCACCTCTTTTCCGGGTCCGTCCCCCTTCAGTCCGCTAGCATCGATTCCGTGCAGCTCCGCAAATTCCTCCTTTAGCGGGTTACTAAGCGTGCAAACGGATACAGAACAACCGGCAAAACGGCGCCAAATAAGATGAGCCAATTGACCAGTAACGAAATCTGTGGAAACAAACATCTCTCACATTGCTATGGACTTTACGTCGAATTTACAAACCTTTGCCTGACTTTCTCTTGCCCGAGATGCAAATGATGGCTTTGATCTTGTCAACCGTTAAACCACCACCCGACCTGACTTCAACGGTCGATGAACCCATTCTCAAAAGTCAGATAAAACAACTCAATACGACCAAATGCATGTACTTTCGCGAAACATCATTCACATATGAGAAGTTTAAAATGTCGAATAGACTTTTACATGTACGAAAAGTAAAAGAATACATCACGTGTCAAGAAGCGTCATTTTATAAAAATCCGACAACATCGCTCCGAATTCTTTTAGTCGCGCCAAATTAGCCGCCCCCTACAATGATGTTGTTGATAGGAATGTGGATGAGTTTGACGAAGAAGCCGATGAAGCCCATGATAGCAAAGCCGATTGCTGTGGCGAAAGCAATCTTCTGGTATTCTGAAAGTTTAAATTTAAGCGTGGGATGGTAGTTTGGGACGGGCAAACCTTTTCGGTCAGGCTTTGTGCACTTTTTCACCAATCGGATCGAGTCCTTGGCGAACTTCTTGCCAGGTTCCACAACTGCTTGAACATGTTCCATTCGAAAAACAAAAAGCTGAAATTTTTGGAAATTGGAACGGAACAATGGAAGACAGCAGAAAGAGGAGATGATATGGCGATGGCTGACTACTGGCTTGGCTGTGAATGTGAATCTGCAATCTGTGAGAGTGGGAGGAGAGAACCTGAGCAACTGAAGAAACTGCAATTTATCGAAGCGAATATTGGACATAATGTCGCCAAAAATAAAACAGCCAATTATGTTTTACAATTCAAATGATTAGACGAAGCTAGCTGCTGGGCTCGATTTTGCATTTCTCGCTCTCACTCTTCGCTGGAGGACAATTACATAGCCAGTGCAGAGTGGAAAGAGCTGGATTGGGCGAATGTGCGCAAATGAGGAGTGAGAAAGGGGATGGGAACTTGCTTGTAGCGATCGATAGCGCTGGATTTTCAGATCTCTGGGAAAGTTGGGCAGCAATCACATTCTTCATTTAGTATTTCCGCACTCCACTCCTTGCTGGAAATGTTCCCCGCATAAACTGGGCGGACTTGTGGGAAAAGGAAGCAGGGAAGATGAGTCAAGCAGCGGTTGGGAGAGGGCGCCGCCGCTGGACCAATTCGAGGTAATTCCCTTTGAGACCCAGAGCTGTCGACCTTCGTAATTCGTATGCCTTCAGAGTGTGTTTTGCCGCCATTTCGCTTCTGTTGACCTCGCTTGTGTGCGCCGACCTGCCCCAAGAGTTGGACCCATTCCTGGAGCGACTGTTCGAAACCACCGAATGTGTGTATGGCCCTGCTTCCTGACGCCAACACATTCCTTTGAAGGCGAGTCATTCCTCTCTGAGGGCACCCTTCTGGCAGTGGCCACTCGCGATTGTCCTCCTGCAGTGTGCGACTTTCCCCGCCAGCTGTGCATGCGCGTGTCCGAGCGCTACAAGGACGAGAGTGCTAACCAGTGCATAGCTCTGCCCGAACAGGTAACTCCTCACCACCTCACCCTTTCCGTGCAATCGCCATTCAGTGCTTGATCGCTGCTAACGGCGGCAAACCCATTGCTCCTGCGTCCCCTGCGCCACCTTCCCCGATTGCCATCACTCAGTCTCCTTCCCCGCCGCCCCCGCCCGTGGAACCCAGCTCACAGACCACTCCTGCAGGCATCTCTCACATTCCACAAGGCCGTTAACTTTGCTTGAATCCCTTATGCCAGTTGTCCCAAAACCAGCGCCGCGTAGAGGGTCAGGTGGTGCCCACGTGCCGATTTGTGAACAGGGCCCGCCGGAGGGACGTTTCTGCGGTTTTTCTCTGAAATTCGCGTTCAACCGGGAAACGAGGAGTTGCGACCAGGTGAGCGAATGCGAATCGGGCGACTGTCGCACAACTCATTCCGTTCCATTCCAGTTCTGGTTCCCCGGATGCCGCACCGAACGCACCAACGAGAATCTGTTCGACACACTGGGAGAATGCCTGGAGGCGGCCAAGCACTGCGCGAGGGGCAAGTGCCGCCTCAGATGAAGGGGAAGACGGCCATCGCACCGAATTCAGGCGAACCCTTGTTCCGGCCTGAAGCGGCACACATTCCGGTCAACCCGGATCCGCAGCCCATCCCCGCAAATGGGAACAGCGGCGGATGGGGCGGCGGGGGTGGTGGGGATGGGGGAGGCGGACTGGGCGGTGGACTGCTCGGCCAGTGGCAGAACGGACAGGCGGGCCAGTTCATCCGGATGATCACCAACACGATCAGGCACAATGCGCCACCGGATGTCCCTCCCACCCCTTCCCAGGGAAGTGCGCAACGGGGCGGGCGCAGCCCAAGGGACGGCGGCGGGTCAGACAGGCGGCGGCCAAGGTGGATTCCGGTTCGACCCCAGTCAGCTGGGGGGACTGCTCCAGTCTTTGTGAGTGGGCAGTGGACTCGCTTGCAGAAAAAGGGTCGTATCTTTTACAGCGGGCGAAAGAAGAGATGAGCGGGCACCGATCGCGGGCAATCACCAGAATCGTGAAATCATCTATTTTTACAAAATAATTCCAAAATAAAGTGGTCCTCTCGTTTATCAAATTTTGGGCCTATTCTGTTTTGCGAAGTGAATGTGCGTGCTTCCTGTCTCTTTGGGCCACTTCACCGTTTGTCCCGCTGCTTCTCCCGCTCCCGCTCCTCCGCCAACTCTTGTAGCTGGGCCAGCTGGACAGGGCCCATCTGGGACTGGGACTTCTTGCGACGGAACACCAGCTGGTACGACTCCACCAGTTGGGGCAGCGAATTGGAGCGCAGTGTGCGGATCTGGGGGAAACGGAGGTGCGAAACCTAAAATAATGCTGCAAACGTGTGAGAGGTAGGCGTCTTTGATTTCGTAGATCAGGAACGAGATGAGCACGGACCACTGGGAGTGCAGCTTGTCCCTCTGCGGCACCAAGGCACCAACCCAGTCCACACCGACTCCCACCGCTTGCCTGTTCCCCGCGCGAAAATGCGGACAGCAGGGCCGACTTGAACGACAGCCACCGGGCCGCCGTGAACGAGAGCTGCTTGACCTGGCAGTGCTGTCTGCCCACCATCCTGTTGCCAAAATTGCATCTTCGGCGAGTGCCTGTGGCGTCCAACCTGACGATCTGGACCAGTTCCTCCTCGCGCCCGCGTTTCGGCAGCAGGTCCATCACTGTGGTGATGAAGCGCTGGAACTTGCACACGTGGGTCCGGAACGGAGTCTTTCTGCGCAGCTCTTGCTCCGGAATGCCGGCCATTCCGAACACGACGGCAATTTGCGGGTCAATGTGCTGGAAGTGGGAAGGGAGAAATGCGACAGCGACGTTGGGGCCAGACTGCAGCGAACTTTCCAAGTTCAAAAGGCCTTGTTCGAACTTGTGAATGTTCGCTGCAGATGGGATGAAGGGGGAGAAAGAGACCAGGAATAGGCGCAGGAACATTGCCTGAAAGAGAGGGAGTGGCATCCTTTCGCCCATTTCTATCCGCACCTCGAACAGGTAATATTTGTCGGGCATTGCGGCGAACGCGGCGCTGAGTGCTTCACACTCGGAGTCCTCCAGCTGCAGCTCCCTGCCCGAATGCCGGGAGCAGATTCGCCGCGGGATGTCCCTGTCCTCGCCGCACAGACTCGCCCTGTCCAAACTCTTGCCGCTGGAGCTGCGCGAAATGCGCTTTCTTGAAGGGAAATTAGTGTGCCTTTTGCCGCCACCTCACTCACTTGTCTCGATAGCGCTGTCGCGCAGCCAGAAAGCTTTGGGCAGCAGCCTCGATCATATTTTGGAGCAATTGATCCAAAGGGGTTGGGGAATGAATATACAAAATGTGTTGTGTCTTGTGTGTGTAACTGGAAGTGAGTGGGAGTGGGCCGAGTGCCGGAATGGGCGCTGAGATGGACGGCATTGCCCAGAGGCCGCCACCATTCCCGAGGGGACAATCCCCGAACGACTGGACGATCCATCAAAGGGACACAACGCCTGAGGGGCGAACAAGGAGTATGAAGCACACTCACTGCCGACAACTTTTGACGCGAAAAGGAGGCAATCGAAGAGTCGACGGAGGGGAGAAGGAGATGTTTTTGGCACTGAAATGGACCCAAACGGGGCTGTCACAGATTTGGGAAACGGAGAGAAGCACAAAGGGGAGCAGAAACGAGCAATCGGGGGCACAAGGGCATTCATTCATCAGCTCCTTTCGTTTTGCCCAAAATGGTCAAAATTTTCATTTGCAGACTTGAATGCATATTGCCCTTTTGTTCCTCCATTGTAGGTAGGTACATGATATCTCATCCGCAGACACCCCTTTGGTTCCGATTTTGTTTGCCGACGTTTGTTGTTGTTGTTTTGGTGCAATTCCAGCGCCTCCCATCACTCATCCCCATTTGCCATTCCGTTCCTCAGTTCCTTCCGCTTATCCCTTCCCTTTTGGGCCATGCCCGGGCAATTAGCCCTCTCCCCTCCGTCCCTCCGTCCCCACACAGCAATTTCCATCCTCGCCGCGCGACCCGTGCCGGCCTTGCCCATTCCCCGAGTCCAGCAGCTGCCGCAGTCCTCAACAAGTGAGCGGGCAAATGGAAACAGAGGCACAGGGACAGATGCGTTCGCCGATGGCACATTCTGGATGAACAAACAAGCGTGCAAATGGGCGATGGAAATGGGAGGGCAGCTGGCTGGGGGCACGCAAAAACAAGAAAAGGCGGGAGGAGGTCTGTGGACTGGAATGAATGGTCATTATTTACATGTGGGCGGGAAGGGACGGTTCTGCTGAAGGGTTCCTAGATTGCGGGGCCTCTGGCCAGCCGAGAAAACCAACACCAGACTCTTTCTATCACCATTCCGACGAGAGTTCAGCCAATGGTCGCAGGATACCGCTTTCTGCAGCCCCAGTCCAAGTCCAACCCAGCCACTCGCAGGTCCCGCTCTTGCCCTCTCCTCCCAGTGGCGCCAAATGCCCTTCTGCGCTGACCCGGGATGGCCGGTCATCTGGCCGGCCAATCCCCTTCACCTGCTCCCAGTGGGGGACGAACATCTGCCCCGGAAAGGAGCCAATGTTCTGCGCAAATAAACAATGAATGGAACGGCCCAAATTGTCCGTTTGGACTCGGCATTATGGCATTATCAGCCCGTTTTTATAAACCGTGCCAAACTGTAAATGAACTTTTCCAAAGGCAGACCGTGGAATTTGACCAGGTTCGATCCCCAAATGCAAAAATTATGCATTATTGCCCACCGCCCCATGTAAAACCCCTTTGCGGCTTTAATCTCGGTAAAAGCCCCTAACACCTTTAAATGCCCAATTTTGTCCCATACAGTACCGGCCCTCTCCCCGCAATCTCTCCACCCCAGTCCTCCTCCTTCCCATTCCCATTCATTCTCCTCACTGGTGGCGCAATTCCTCAATTGAGGGTTGTGAGCGAGCAAACGACAGATGCGCCAACTCGAGTGTTTTTGTGGGTGCCCAAACGAAACACGCACTTTTGGCCGGTCGCGGAGGAATTTTCATAAATTTTTGATTGTTTTCCCCGCTCTTTTAAGTTTTAATGCCAAATATCGCTGCCCCTGGTGTCTGCTTTTGTGCCTGTTTAGTCCAATTAGCCGCCTCTTTGCTGCCCCTTTTGGCGTCTCTTCTGATTTGCCTGTCGAGCATGATTGATCGCTGTGGAGGAGAGGGGGTGCGCGGCGCTCAAAGGCGGGAATAACTCACTTCCACAGCGGGAGGGGCAGATGGCCATTCATTCGGGAGGGAGGGACCTCTGCCGCCCTCTCGGTCATTCGCCTGTCGAGAGTCTTCGCTCCAGTCTCTGCCGCCAATTCTGTGCCGGGACAGTCAGTAGTCCGTTGCCATGGCCAGTGGGTGTGCGTCGGGATGGGGGGGGGGGACCTTGGGACTGTCCCTCCCCCGGCCTACCATTCGCGGCCTTTCCCATGGCCCATGCCCAAATTGGCTGCTTTCGCCATTTCGACTCCCCGATATTGGTCCCTTTCAGGCAATGTTTCCAAACTCGCAGTTCCTCCTCCAGAGCCCGCTGTTGTCCCCTCCTCTCGGCCAATTTCTGGCCCCCTCCTCTACCGAACCGTCGCCTCTGTCCGCCGTCCTGCACGCCCTCAACCTCCAAATGCTGCTCGATCACCAGCGCCAGTCCCTGCTCCAGTCGCTGCTCGCCCTTTCCGCTGTGGCCCAATCGGGCGAAGCGAATTTTTACGGAGAGAAGGAACTAGCAGAGGAGCACAAAGAGTTGGACGGGATCAAAGAGGAAGCAGAGCTACTTGAAGTGACGGAAGGAGTCGAGAACATTGAAGAGGGGAATGCGAAGAAGTGCAAGGGAGGCCATAGGAAGCGAAAGAAACAGAAGGAGGAGGTCGGAACGGAAACCAAGGAGAGGAGGAAGACGAACAAGCGCCGCAGAGAGGAGACAGAGACGGACTCGCCGGTCAGCGGGATGTTCATCAAGGTAGAATAATTGGCTGGCACGGGTGGAATTTGCTCGCGAATTGGAGGAGTCCTGCGACGCGGAGGAACTCAGACTGGCGGCTGCCGAGCTGGACGACTCCGCCGCATTTGTGCACATCACCGAGGACACGAGAAGCGCCATTGCCGCCATCCCCAACGTGATCGGAGAATCGGTGTGCGCTCTCTGCAAAGTGGGCACCAATGGGCGGGAGGAGGAGAGAGAGAGGGACATTTGCAGATCCACTTCAACGACGTGTTCCGTCTGGCCATGCACAAGTGCCCGCGAATCAGACACGAGGAGTACCGCTGCAGGGAGTGCGAAAAGGTGAGCGTGCCTCTACAGTAGGCCACCAAAAGGATATGAGGGTGGGGCCGAACGTCTGCCCAAATAATCCAATTAACTGCCGCGGCTGCTCCTCCCTTCCACTTCCACCCACCCATTCTGCGCTTCAAGGCCGCTCATAGTTCAATAGGCCACGATGCCTTTTCCCACAAATGCAAATCCGAATGGAGATGGTAAACAAATCAATCGCAGCATGGGGCCAAAGGGGCGGCACATCTCCTTTGCCCTTTGTCCCGCGAGTGGCCTTCCAGCTGGGTGTCAAGAGGGAACAATAATCGAGCACATGGCATTCAATTAGGGGAGCAAAAGGAAAAGACGGAGATGCGGATTATCCCCAAAACAAACGATGGAGCGACTCCTATCCACCATCCCTACTCACTTTGCAGGTGTTCAGCTGTCCCGCCAACTTGGCTTCCCATCGTCGTTGGCACCGTCCTCGTGCGGAAGGCCAGCGACAACAGAATGCCGTCTCCATGTGTGTGCCGTCAAGCGAGTTGTTTCATCCACTGCCGACTGCTGCTGATGACTGAGAGACAAAGAGACACTTTTGTTACTTTGTCCACTGCTGAGTGCCTCTAGTCACGTGGTTGGCGGAGGGCGGGCGAAACAATCATTTATTTATTTGCCAATCCCATACCCTGCCAGCCTGGATTTTTTCATGGTGTCTTGTTCTTGTCCCCACTTATTTTCATTTTATGTACCTTTTTTCGGACATCTCTCAGTTGGTAATCCACTTCTCTATTAAATAATATTTTCTGCGCCTGTATTGCAATATTTCGTGCTTTTATGCATTTTTTTACACATGAAGTGCAATAATATTAATCGTGTAAAAGAAAAAACAGTACCAACAATCCCTTGCATCGAAATCAATGGCTCTTCACAATCCAGGATGCGCCCACATATCATATCTACTCACTACTACTCCCTGACGGTTATGAATCGGAAGGCCATTTCCGCCATTTCGACAGCACCTCCCGCCTTCTCATCGTAATCGGCCCATTCCTAGCAATGACAACCAAATTGAGAACAAACGGTGCAAAGCAGTGCCACCCGCTCGTTGAGATCCATCTCGTCGAAACGTGTCCCCGACTCCAGTCCCACACAGCTCCAGCCGCTCTGGTTATGCAAATATCATTGGGTAGCCAGACAAGAGAGAAGGCCGGGGCCCTCACCCGTGGATCGAAATCGACCGGCTCAAGTCCCCTGCACTCGAATTTCGCGATTGTCTGGAACTGTTCGTTTCGCTCTGCTGAATAGGACGCGTACCCGGCCGGAAGGATCTCTAAAAGACAACTTGTCGACGCCCGTCCATTTGGGCCATACCGAGTGTGTTTATCCGACTGCAAAGGGCGCATTTAGCGGAAATGTGGCAGACCCCTTTGCCCTTGGTCAGAGAATGCGATTCCTATAGAGAGCGGACGTCTGTTTTAAAATGTAACGAATTCTGCCTTAACATCCGCGTACTGCCACTGACTGTAGACTTCGGCGCAACTCGAGCACTTCAACTGAATGGGAACTGGACAGAACACGCCCGACTAGGGAGGTCGCACCTTGAGGTACCAGCGGAAATCCTCGTAATCGGAGGGCCGTAAGTCCGTACAGTTGACCAGAGTGGCCTTTAGTTGGAGCGCAAATTTGGGCTAAATCCTGCGAAATTAGACGGGCCCGCAAAGAAAAGCTCACCATTTTGTGAAACGGGACGACAATTCCCCACTGTCTAGGAGAATAACACATTAACTCTTCGGGAATAGGGGCACAAAGATACAACTTTCAATTCATATATGTATTCACTTTCCCTGCGATTGAAACGAATAATTTATGCTTGGAATTGTGGCACTACCAATATAGACAGGCAAAACAACAAGAAAGATATTTGTTGCACTATTCTCGAAGGAAGGTCACTTTTCCGTCCATAACCACCCTGAGCTTTTCTCCGGTCGCAACGTTCAGAACTTCCCTGTTCACGCGTTCTTTCGAAATCTCCCATTCGTCAATATAGTCGACGGTCATTACAAAACTGAGCTTTTTGCGGGACCCAACGAATTCCTAAATCAATGGTTTTTGCATCAGTCAGGTGCAAACACCTTTTGGATGCTTTCGATCAGGTTCAGGAACGAATCAGCATTAAAATTGAATTCTCTGAGGGAGAGAGCAATGGATGGCTTCATTCCGGTGGTGGGCGCTTCAAATTGAAATTTGTTGAGCCACTTGCTGGATTGGATAACTTATATAGGTATTCGATCCTTGGACGCCCTTTAAACAAACCCGATCGTTTCGCAATCCTCCTTAGTCGGTCTGTAGTCCATGAAATCCACTACCATGGACGTCAACGGCAGACCCATAATAGAGGCTATAGGTGGACGGAATGCGGAGCATCTTTTCCCGAATGAGAAAACTGCGCCATTGCAATTCTATAGGCTTAAAATTTCGCTATAATCTTAAATCAACCAATGACCTTGAATGCCGCAACACTGAAAAGCCCGACAATATGGCTATGTTTGATCGGAAAGGGTTTCGAACTCTTGGTATCGTAGCTGAGAACCACATAATTGATCCGCACTGTGTCCTGTTTCATTTTTTCCAATTTGAAGATCAGTTTGTATGTAAAGCGGAAGTTCTGAAAATTTATTTTTTAGAAAAGGACCCTCCGCCCTCATCCTACATTGAACTCTATGCATTCCACGTAACAGTTTCGAATCCACGATGTCAAATCAGAATTGGTCTCCAGGGTACGGGCGTCCCGTTTCGAAGTAGCCAGACAGACCAAACGAATTTTCAATGATTTGTCCCGTTTATTTGATTTAATTTTGCCACTGGGTAAAAATAGGTATAAGCATTCTAACGATTCTTACCGATTGACAGTCCGGAAGGGGTAAGTTCTGAAATATTTATTAACGATCATGTTGAATTTGAGAGAGACTAGTTGCATCGTATCTAGATCGTCACGAGTGATAAACTTCATACTCTCCACCCAAGTTTCGACCGGACATTTACTGATGACAGGACTTTCTCTAGTTCCACACTGAAAAATTAAATTTTGTAGAATGGAATCTGAAAAAGACCTTAATCTCCTCATCGTTCTGCCTTTGATCTTCGGCAATTGAATATCTGTTTCCAAAGATCATCTAAATTAATGAAAATTAAAGGGAAAGAAAAGAGAAAACTACTCTTTTCTCAACACGGCTTTTCTACAAATCAGATAATTGGCATATTACTATCTTATATGGGCACCAAACGAAAATCGTCAAATCACATACCAATCGATTCCTCTCGTCGAGTGGAGTCCAACGGTAGCAAAATTATCGCGCGGAAACCATTTTGGACCGAGTTATGACATGTCAAAGTTGGCAAAAAACACAGGGGGGACCCTTTTGGAATTTCGGGTCAAAAATTTCAAATCGACTAATTTTAGTTCATTCGACGCGTCTCAGCGAGCTGAGTCGAATGATACCAATATTAGGCCGATCTGACCATTTTAGATAAAGTTATGACCATGTCAAAGTTGGCAAAACCATGGATAAGGTGTAGCCAAGT